>PYAF01006234.1:1791399-1802706 GCA_007407185.1 Glycine tomentella | reverse complement strand
AACCTGTGATATCTTATGTATTTCTGGCTTGATGTGGAAGATAGAAATTATCATTACATGAACATTTATGGCTCTGTGAATTGGTTTACTTTGATGATATGTAATAATATCAATATGTAGTGATGTTTTCATGACATTGTTTATTGCATCTTGTAAATGGTTTGTGCAGTACAAGGGGATTGGGCAAAGCCTTAGCTCGTGAGTTTCTTCTTTCCGGAGATCATGTGATTGTTACCTCTCGCAGGTGGTATTTTTGAACTATGAGAGCATTTTATAGAGATTGAAATAATATAGTATTTTGTGGCTTTCATCTGCATGTTACTAACAACTTCTCGTAGCTCCCCACTCTCTCATTTTGTGAGGACAGCCCCGAGGCTGTGCAAGACACTATCAAAGAGCTTGAGGAAAATCTAAAGGAAGGCATTGCCAATGCAGTTGGCTCTTCTCTGACAAAGCTTTCTCAAGCAAAAGTGGTAGGCATTTCTTGTGATGTTTGTGAGCCTCATGATGTGCAGAGACTGGCTAACTTCGCTGTCAAAGAACTTGGTCATATTGACATTTGGGTAAGTTTTGTGGTTGTTGTCGTTGAGCATCATCGGGTTTCATGAATAAAACCAGAGAATTGCATACAGAATCTAAACAAGGAGGGAAACCTGTACTTCATGAACACCGACTATATATTGAATCTAAACAAGAAAATGAACTGTTGTGCTAATTGACTCGACTAATATGCTTGTTATCCCTTTCAGTGAAAGTTAAGTTTTCCATTGCAGAATGCAGTTTTTATGTTTCTGGTTCTAATCTTTTTTGCATTTTTTATGTCAAAACTATTCAACAGATAAACAACGCCGGAACAAATAAAGGTTTTAGACCGTTGCTTCAGTTTAGTGACGAAGATATTAAACAGGTATATGTTACGAATAATTTCTTATTTATTTTGCTAAAATATAATGTTAAGTTTAATAGTCACTCTATTAGTCTTGAGACTGAGATGTAAAAATTGTGTTCCCAAATTATCAATTTTTAGTCTTTAACCTTATCTTGATAAATTGATTGGTCTATAATTGTTGTAGATTGTCTCAACAAATTTGGTTGGATCTATCCTCTGCACACGAGAAGCCGTGCAAATTATGAGAAACCAAGCGAATGCAGGTCACATATTTAATATGGATGGTGCGGGTTCTGGAGGCTCTAGCACACCTTTGACTGCTGTGTGAGTAGAATGTAGTTTCTCTTATGGGAGGATGCTGATGATTCCACTAAGCTTTTGCAAAACTCTCTCTCTCTCTCTCTCTCTCTCTCACACACACACACACACACACACATATGTTCTTCAAAAATCATGGTGGGTGGTGGTTGCTAATGGTGCTTACCATTCTTTCTTTTCCATTTAATATGTAGATATGGTTCTACAAAGTGTGGCCTTAGGCAACTTCAAGGATCACTATTAAAGGAGTGCAAGCGATCCAAAGTAGGTGTCCATACTGCATCTCCAGGCATGGTTCTTACAGATCTGCTTTTAAGGTATATCTCTATTGCAAACATGTTTTAACTTGGTTCTCCGAAGTGGTTTTTTATTTTTATTTTTATTTTTCATGAGTCACTTCCCTAAGCTTGCTAATCTTAAAGTTCTAATTTCTTTCCAGCCTTCAACAATATTTTCTGGTGGTCCTCATTGTTCTTATAAGAACTAGTTATTTATTTGAACATAACATAGTCGGTCTCTTTTTACCCCACAATTAAGAACTTTCTTGTGTTTACTTCACATAACTTTCTATGATCAAATGAATATCGCTTCATAATGGTGCTAACTATGTTTTTTCACAGTGGCTCAACTGTCCAAAACAGGCAGATGTTTAACATCATCTGTGAGCTTCCCGAAACTGTTGCTAGGACACTAGTTCCACGGATGCGGGTTGTTAAGGGAACAGGCAAAGCTATCAATTACTTGACCCCTCCCAGAATCTTACTTGCTTTGGTCACTGCTTGGTTACGTCGAGGTCGCTGGTTTGATGATCAGGTGAAAATTGATTTGAGGATGAAATCAAAATATATTATTATGTTATGATAATATAAACTTTCACTACATGGTATACTTCATAAAAGAAAAAGTCTCAATGATTTCAAAGATACTTTTGTTGAAATTCAAAAAATTATAATAGCATCTAGGGTTGACCTGAAGGATTAAGCATGCACGGGCATATGAACATTCATCCTTAAACATGGTTTTTATTTTTCTTATATTTCAGTGAATTTTTTAATTTAAAATCAATTGAATTTACTTTCTGGACCAAGTTGGGAATGTGTCCTAATTTTTAATCTAAATTTATTAGGAAAAATCCAAGTCCCACATTTAGTAGAGATATTGCTTGATTAGAGCTTATAAAGCTTAGGCACCCCTCACCTTCAAGCTTTTTAAACTCTTATAAGACACTATCTCTAGACAATTTGGGACATGGATTTTTCCTGCTACGTAGTTGTAGTTATGGTTAAATGGAGAGAGATATAAATTGGAAGAAAAAAAAAAAAAAAAACTTAGAGCCATGTGTATGTTTCAGGGAAGAGCATTATATGCAGCTGAAGCAGACCGACTTCGTAATTGGGCCGAAGATCGAGCCCGGTTTTCTTTCACTGATGCAATGGAAATGTACACAGAGAACACTTGGTTATCAGTCTTCTCACTTTCAGTTGTCTGTGCCTTCATAATTCTTTCCAGCACAGGCAGCAATTTGCCTGGAACATGATGATGTCTTGCTGCCAATGCAAAAGTGCATTTGCTTTTGTGGACAGGTAATTGGTGCCTGAAATCATCAAGACAATAGAATGAATCTAAAGTCTAAGTTATAAACAAAGTGGATCTGTTTTTTTCCCACCATGTCCACCTAAACAATTATCATTTGACACCCTTAGCTCAGACATTTGGCTCCCCATGTACTATGTATATAGGCTGCCCTGCAATCAGCATTCTTCATTAAGATGCTTATAGTCATAGTATGTTACTATGTATAACCTTCATTGAATTGTAGACTAGTGAAATTTCATATTTTCTACCCAATATATTTATTTGAATGTATGTTTATCAGTGTGCTAAAATCTGAAATTTATATTGGACATTGGACAACACACAACACTTCTATTAATGCTATATCCTTTTTTTTTTGGTTAATGCATTATAGGTGTAAATTCAGTTTTGCAAATCAGTAAATCTCCATTAGAAAATCTAATCTTTTGCAGTGAAGTTTTCCTTATAATTACGTTTCTTTTATCAATAAGATTTGAATTCGAACTGAGACTTCACTTTTAAAGATCTAATTCAAATTTCACTTGGATGTTGATTAATGCTATCCTGAACTTTGAAAAGACAACAGTATTAATTATGTAAAAATACAGAAATAAATTTAATTATGTAAAAATGCGTGAGTTTTGTGTTGGATATGCATACCAAGTAGAACATTATCCAACAGCTTTTTTTAATATCACGAACAATGCTAATAGATGAGTTTGTTTAAATTTGAAAATAATAACTTTAATTAAATTTTATATATATATATATATATATATATATCTGTTTTACAGATAATAAGTTTAAACAAACTAGTTCCAATATTGTTGTGTTCTGATCAAAACTAGGCATATTTTTAAGATTGCTCTGAACTGTTTGTGTCGGCTAGCACATGTACTCTGACAAGGAATATGGATTATTCGCATCGTAGTTTCATCGATCAAATGATTTGGAGCATGTGATTCTTATCTAGCAATCCCTTATAAATATTATTGTTCCCTAACCCGGTTCTCAAATTTTAATGATTATATATCTTTACAACGAAGCTGATTGGCTATAAGAGCAAGGGCAGTTTTATAATAGATAAACTTGCATTATGATCTTTTAGTGCAATTTCTGTTTAAGGTCCCTTTGTTTAATAAATCAAAATCAATTTTATTAGACTAAACTCTATCAAAATCTAAAATATAGACTATATGTCAATGAAGCTGACAAGGAAGCACTTGATGGCATTTTGAAATTTAGAACAAAATAAAGATGCATATCCAATTCATGGGAATTCAAGAAGCTAAAGTTAAATTTCAATGTTACATCATTCCAGCATCTTTTCTTTGGTGGCTTTCCACATTTAAACTTCCGTTGCATCCTCCCTGTAGATGCCTTTCATATGTAACTATGTATGCTTCCGGTTAGTCTTCCATGACTATTTATCTTTTGAACTGTTTAGCTCGAATCTTTTACTTGAGAATTTTTTTCAGACTGAAATGATCCAAGATTAACCGGAGCTTAGGTGTTTAGGTTAATTTTAGAGAAGTAATTTTCCTTTTTACCACATCATGAAAGAGTTTAAAAAAGGAATATTCTCTCTAAAATCAGTTCATTCCAAGCATGTATTAAAACTTGAAACTAGAAACTAGAAACACATGGTGTTTGTTCAGATTGGATACAAATTTTCCATAAAAAGTATAATGAAGTAAAAGAAGAGAACCTTTTTATGGATTCCAATTACAAGGCATTTGTGATGAAAAGAATGCAAAAGCTCGAAAATTTTGGGTATTTTGATGATAATAAAATTTATCTTTGATGGAGATTATGTGCGGCTGAATTGAACTTGTTAGGCAAATCGTGAGTTTGTGAAGCGTTCAATCTTTTTTTTAAGAGTGAGGTATTCAAAACTTCATTTATTAAAATTTAAAAGCTAAATGATATTAAAATTAAATGTCGTAAAACTATTATTGGAGATACCTATTTATTCATATTAAAAAGCTAAAGCTCATAGATTGTGGGTTTGGACAACCAACAATTTTTTTTCAATACATCTCGTTACATCCTTCGGCTTAGGCTTAACTTAATCCAAAAAATTAGCTAAAAAATAGGATTATTCTCCACTAATTTACTCTACTTTACCATTATTTCTAGTTAATGTGATACTTAGAATTTTTTTTAAAACTAAGGTATTTTTCTTCTTAATTAAGCAAGAAAAGATAAAAAAAAATTAAGGAAGAAAAGTGAATAATTTATCCAACTTTTTAACAAACAAAAGTGCTGTGTTTATCTTAACTAGTTAGCTCATGGGCCAGTTTATCTCAACAAGTTTTTTTTTTTTTTTTTGGAAGGCCATTTATCTCAACTTGTATTAACTTATCTACGAGACATATGCTAAAGTAATTTTACAAGTCACGTACAAATCATAATAAATAGTTGAAGTATAAAAATCTTCTACCTATGCCATTTGGCTTATCTTGTGGGGCTAATCGAATTGACATAACATAAATACATACCCGAGTGGTCTGAATGTGAATGCCACGTTGAATGACAGAACAATGTTTTGCTGATGCTCAATTCCGCTAATCACTGCTCAGTTGCTTTCTGTCGTTTTTGTCATTTGGGAATACTTGGTTTATCAAACAGTTTGCTGTATCATGTATGTAAAAAAAAAATTATTAAAATAAAGCATTGGTTGGACCCTCCTCTAGCTTTCTGGAGTTGTTCTTTTTCCGAGCTTTCAAATCATTCGAGGATATTTTTTAGCAGGTCCCAATTTATAAATCAATTTTAATCAGTACATAGTAATAATAGTTATAGCATTTTTTTTATAAAAAAAATCACGAGAAAGCCTGTTCCCTTATGTTTTGTATTTGAAATATAGTGTATGGTGCGTTTTATGTAAATATATCAAAATTATAACTATTAATAACAATAGTAAGTGTCTAAAAAAAACAATAGTAAGTATAGTTAAATTTACTCTATTTAAATTATTGATGGATTAGTGATTTAACTTTCATCCGCATTATCGTCATTATAAAAAAACCGTTCTTATTAGATGATGTTTACAAGATCTTCTATAATTACAAGTTGGAAATTCATCAAATAACTCCATTTAAAATAAAATTAAATGTTAATTATAATATCATATACCCTTAATTTTTTTATTTATTTATGTTTTGGGACACTTTTAGACTCACTTGGGTCCATATGGCCTAACGAAGCAAAGTTGTTTGCTCAATGACTATCAGGCTTAATTATTCATAATCCAAACTTAATGAATAATTTAAGCATAACAAATACAAGATACACACTCTCTAATTAAAGTTTGACTCGTGGAAGACATCCTAGATTTTAAATTTCTCCTCAAATATTTCTTATATTGCGCTGGTGTTGAACAATTTAAAATCTGACATACATAATTATTCTATAAATATTACACGATTCAACGAATAAATGTGTTAAATTCAAGTATCATAAAAAGTGAACTAGGTGTCTAATTAATTAATTTTATTTATAAAATACAAATATTTGTGTAATAATTTATTTAACTCTTATAGAATTGTTAAATGCAAAAAAAAAATATAATAAGTTATAAGGTTGATTTTGTGATAAAAGGAGAAGGGAGAGCTAGAAAAGTTGTGGGCTATACTCATTCTCCTAAGAGCATCTTCAATAGATGAAATTTAAGTAACTTATTTTGAGTTATTTATCTTATGTTAATTGGTATTTACAATTTCACATCATAATTAAACAACTCATGTATATTTTGTTAAAATGGTATAATTTTAAACAACTCTTAAAATTATCGTCTTAAATAATCTTTAAATGATAAGAAAATATTTTTTTTTTACTCATAAACAACCATTGCTTATATAAACAACCTAATATGACATGTGGATTTATAAAAAGTTAAATAGCTCATTAAGTAACCAGCATTGAAGATGCTTTAAAAAAATTAACAATTAACCATTAATATAAAAAAAATGAAAAAGTAATAACTTTTATTTAAAGCGAGTGAGTGAATTCTCTCTGTTCAAACTAGACATTCACATTCACATTGGTGGTTAATTATAGTTATGACTAATATATTCAGAATACATAGCTTAAAAGCATCATAAAATTAAATGCATACCCTGGTTGTGGATGGCGCAATGGCTTTGGGATGCCAAATTGCCAACCACACACAGAAGAAGCTGGCTCTCGTGTGGTGTGACACGGCAAATAAACTATTATCAACGCAATAGGAATTAGCTAGGAAGAACCCAAATAAAAACAAAAGTTAAATAAAGATATTTTTTTTCATGTTCATCCAAGAACGTGCACAGCAAACAAATCCTTAATGTAATAAAAAAAGCAAAAAGAAATCCTCGAGCCCAAAATATATACAAGACAGACATTCGTTTCTAATATATAAATAAATATATGTTGTTCCTCGTTGAACATGGTCCCAGTAAAGCTATAGCATGCATGTTTGTGTTAACATAAAAATGCTATGGGTTATCGCCAAGTTATGGAAAGTGGGGTTATTCTTAAGTACTTGTATGTCCCAATATTCTTCATGATCAATTTGGGTTAATGAACTGAGTGGTGGGGCTATGCTGTTCCTTTCTTTGATACAGTTGCTTTCAGCTTAATCTCAACAACGCTAGTTTCAAACGGGCCGTAGGAGTATAGTATAATTAATATGTCGGTGTTTATAGATTATAAAGAAAATAACATATTCTATGATGGTTTTTATTTAATTTGTAGTATCTTTATCAAATTAATTAGTAATTTATAATACTGAAAACTAGCTACAAATGTAAATGACAGATCACTCTTTATTATGACTTATGACATTAGATGACTTTAATTTGTTTCTTTTTTTAAGGCTAAAGTAGTTTTTCAGTTCATAATATACACTTAGCTAGGTCCTAGTTACAAAAAGAATAAAGATTTAGAGCTTCCCTTATTCGGGGTGGGGTATATGCTTGTGTTCTCTGTCAATTGTCAACGAGATTCCAATTTATACTTACTAAGCACTAAAGAGTGAAGAACTCAAATTTACTTTGCTTCCCTCATCCTGTGGCTAATGCTTTCATGACAGCCACACAGATTAGATAGAAAGATAAAAGGCATCGAATACAAGAAAAAAGACTATTGGGAGCGACATTTGTTGTTGGCATATATAAAATGTTGTTGCGGAAACAACTTTTGTCAGCCAAAAAATTGTCGATGCTGGTTGCTGCGTTAAGTCTTGCTGCCAAAAATTTCACAGTGCCCGCTAACAGTTACAATGAATTCCAGGCTTGGAACTTAAAATGTAGGATTGAAATTAATTTAGGTATACGTTTAATAAAATCAATCTAATAAAAATTAAAATTTCAAACTTTAAAATAAATGAGTCCATAGTAAATTAGTCCTAAATAAAGTTAATTAGGAAGCTGAAATGAAACTTGAAGAGGGGAAAATTAGTCTGAACATGTTTTTCTTTACTCTTGTCACTGTGTTTTAATAATGAATATCACAAATATTTATTAATTTTGCTTTTGAACTAATAGACAATGCATTTACTTAGGGTTTCCTCTCTCCCTCTCTTTTTTTATTCAACTTCAACCTCATTTGTTTCTAATTGCTTGGAGTTTTGAATAACAACGACAAAAGAAATCAGAATTATTTATAATAACTGGAAAGTTGACGTTTTGTATTTTGGTATTGATAACCAACTTTGAAGAATAATTAAATTAAGGATCCAAAAAAGTATATAAACAAATTAAAACAAACTGGGTGGGCATAGGCATATATATATATATTGGGTCCAGAGAGAGTCAAAATCAGACGAATGTCACGGCACAAATTATGAGAGAGATAGGAAGCCAAATGTATATAATAATTGACTGCGTTGATATTATATACCCCATGCATGTGCCTATGCGAATATGCTTAGCTAAGCAAAAAGCAAAAATGGAAAAATGGAATGGCTTGTGAATCTGAGTTCCATACCCACCTTAGATTGTTGTTTGATTAAACAATGCAGCAGATGTACCAATACAAGAGGAACGCAACACAAAGAGACACAAGAAAATTCAAGGAAAAATGTTCGTATTCTTATGTAATTTACTCACTTTTTTATTATTTTATTTTACCCTATGATTCATTTTATTAACAAACTCACGAAATACCATGGTCCATGAAAAGCATGGTTCCCAACCTGTCAGACATGATGAAACGCCATTATGCCACACTGTCGGAAGCATTTTATCATCAAATTCCAGATATATTCATAAAGATATCAATCTAATTTTAGTATTGTCATGGATAATTTTAAACTATATTAATATTTTATTTGATCATGTTAATAAATAGACGAATTATTGAGATTATAAATAATATTTTAAAATTCCCTTAAATATTCGCATAAATTACACATATATTCTGTTAGAAATTTTACAATTTCCTCAATTTATTGTATACTTTTTTATCACCAAAAAACCACACCATGCGTTAAATTAAACTTTCACATTGAATCTTATGAGCTATTTTTATTTAACCTAGATGTTAATATCAATCTTATTCCTTTATTTAATTTGCTACCTCCATCTATTATTATTATTATTATTATTATTATTATTATTATTATTATTATTATTATTATTATTCTCACCACATTGTTACACCACCACTACCATGAGTGTAAAAAATAGATGAATAAAATTCAATGAGAAAGTTTAACTTGACATATGGTGTCATTTGCTCTTATCATATTTTTAAGAATAATATTTAAAAGTTGTTATTTTTTAAGAATATTTCAAAGTTATTAATAAGAGAAAAATAGTAAAAACAAAATTAATTAAAATGCATTATAAATATTATAACTTTTTTATACATTCATCTAATTGTATAATATATTATCATGTATGATAAATTGTAATTTTTTTATAATAATTGCTTAAAAATCACATTTAAAATCATTTACAATTAGTTAACCATATAAATTTTTTATACTCATGATATGTCAAAATTAGATTGTAAAAGATAAAACAAACTTGATCGGGAATACTCATTATATTTATATTTTTTTTTTATGTCCACACGAAAATTGAACCAGTACATTCAACTAAATTTGTCAGAAAATACAACTGATGAGTAATGCTTATCCTCACATGTTGTATTTTTCATATTTAAAATAGTTTGATATTTTTTAGAGAATATTTTATTCATGTAGCAAACTAGACAACATCCAAAATTATTGTGGTGTTGTTTGGCAAAGGGCAAAGCCAAGTTGTTGTATCCTATCTTGCAGTCGCACACTTCCATTTGGTCCATTTTCTAGAAAGCCGGTGAATTAGTTAATAGTTACATTTGTTATCGCTGTTTTAGAAGCATAACAAAAGAGAAAATTTCAAAGTCAAACATATATATTCCCAAATCCTAATTCCTTATTAGAAGCCTGCACAAAATTGATTTGAATATGCATCTTCTACTATCCAACAGCACAGAGACAGAGAGTATTTTTTTTCTTTTGCGATCTTCTTTCTGTTTTTATTATTCTCTCTTACATATTTTTTATAAGCTTTTACTCCAGATTTTTTGCTCATGCAATCGTTGTCAATCCATTTAATTTGTGTCCTTTTTAACCATCTTTCACTCCATTGATTATTTTGTTGTTTATGAAAGACAGAAAATTTCCACCAGTATTTTGACCTTTTTATTAACTTTTTTTTTTTCTTTCTCCCTGAGTAAATTGTCAAATTCTTCCTGAAAATTTTCCTTCCCGTAAATTAGTGCCGGACAGATTTTGTAGGTCTTGAAAAACTCTTCTGTCGTGTTTATATTTGTCATAACGGGTGAATGGTGACAGCTTGCAGTATTGCTGCTATGGTAAATATCTAACAAATGGTTTTTTTTTTCTCATTTAAAGTAAGGGTAAAATAAATATTATTTCTAAATTAAAGAGAAAATAAAAAAAAGCTATTTTTTAATAAAAATATATTGTTATTTACATTATCTTTCTTCTTTCTTTTTCCCATTCAAACTAGACTAAATAATCTGTTACAAAACCAAATACATTTTTTTTCATTATATACATGCATTAAAGATATTTTTCAAATAATAATAATTTTTTGAAATATAAAAAATAATCTAATAATTTTTTTATTATACACGATAAAAAAAGTAATTATTTTAAAGCACAATTATCTATTAATTATTTTCATTATATTAGTAAATAAAACTAATTATTTCAACTTCACGCAATCATGATCATTGCAAGAAATGAAAATGCAATATAATATATTCATAATAACTCAGCAAGTATTAAGTATAATATTGTGTATTATGTGTTTATTTACATTTTTTGGTTCAAATTATAAATATATTTAATGAGAAACAATCATGCTTAAGTCAAACAAGATTATTATAAGCAATTTTTCTTCTTTGAGTATTTAATACAATTGAATATTCAGAACTTAATTAAACTTAATTAATTCACGTACATGAATAAATAAAAACAAAAGCTATTCAAATTAAAAAAAAAATATAAAATAATTTAATTAAAC
>PYAF01006234.1:1769627-1783232 GCA_007407185.1 Glycine tomentella | reverse complement strand
AACCTAATGGTTTAAATCTAATACCTATAATAAAATAAATAACAAACAATAAAATAAAAAAGAACTTACTTGGAGCAAAGAAGACAAAGCGCTTTCAACCTTCTTGAGAGAAAATGACAGAAGAAGAGAGAAAATGACAGAAGAAGAAAAGGTTAAAAGGAAGGAACGAGGGAGTAAAAAATGGGAAGGGGACGGGGGGAAGAAGTTTAAAAAAGGGTCGACGTGGCGTATTTCGCTGGCCCCCCAAGCGAAATACGTCCAACGCCTGCCACGTGGACGCAACGGTTACTTTTTGCAGTAACCGACACGTATTTCGCTTCCCCTCCCAGCGAAATAGGGGGAAGCTGACACGTGGCTCTGACGCTTGACTGACGCAGGACTGACGCTTTGACTACGTATTTTGCTAGGCTGCCTAGCGAAATACGTGTCCACAGGCAGCTTGACACGTCAGCGTGCCTATTTCGCTTGGGCCCATAGCGAAATAGGCCGCGTGACAGTTTGGAAAATAATTTCTGGGTCGTGGCATTTAGGTATATATTTTTTTCAAAGATGGCATTTTGGTCAAAGTCTCCGGTTTCTGTAAAGTCAGCATGCGCATTCTCATCATCAATTTGCAAAAAGGATCGTTAGATGAGTCAGCTCCAGTTTGAAGAAAAAAGGATGTTTTGTTTTCAACATTTTTATATCCATAACTGAGTGTTTATAAACTTAATTTTACATGATATAAATTTGGAAAACTTTTATATTGTAAAAAGTTTGAAATGGAATAATTGATGTTGAGAGACTGTCACGTTTGTAATAATTTTTTAAAGTCAAAACTGTTAATCTGAAAACAAAATTATGTATTTTTTTTCCACCTTAAATCAGACATACTTTCAGACACACAAGTCATTTTATTTCAAAAGAATTAAGAAATTACAAATTATGTTTTTATCCCTTAAACTCACACGTCTTATGTACCAAAAATGAAAAACTCACGTCTCCCTCCGAAATCCGAAGACCATATATAATCACTTAGTGGTCAAAGGTATGGTTTTAACATACTTACATATATATATAAAGGAGGGCCAAAGGCCTTAAGAGAAGCAACTGTACTCCAACAGTCTTGGCTCATTAGATTGGCGATTGCCTGCACTTCCTAAATTGCTTAGGAAACAATATGAAAAGTTTCAGGAAGTAATTTCCGAATAATTAAAGTGTAAAAAGTTGTATATAATTATTCAATCATTATTTATTATATATTATATATTATGTATGATAAATTTATTAATTTTTAAAATAATTATTATAAATTAATTTAAATAATAATTTATGATTGAATCTATTTTTTATCATCAATACATAAACATTAAGTTCAATATTATTATTATTATTATTATTATTATTATTATTATTATTATTATTATTATTATTATTTTAAAATGGTGTAATGGATTTTTCCGATTCCTATAAAACTTAACGAAAATGAGATCGGTAGTCTTAAAATTTAAATATGTCTCTTTTAAACTTAAATTCGCCTCGTCTTTTACGGAAATGAAGATGTGGGGAGAGTCAAACTTGTACTTGTCCCGCTACCTCTCTATCTCTATTCTCTATTGCTATGTCCAAATTGGACTAAATTTCGTTGGCTTCTTACACAAAAATTGAAGTCATTTTAGAAGATTGTTTCTGTAAAGTTTTTATGTTGTCAAAGAAAACAAACACTTCCCACACCATATATAAAAGAATGAAACAAGTGGACCGATGAATCAAGAATCTGAGAATCAAATAAGTGGATGAATGAAGAATCAAACGGTAAAAGGCAACGGCGCTAGACAGATAGATAAAAGTGGTTTTGAAAATATATTACAGCTAGAATTAGATGCTACAGAGTTAAAAATTTCTTTTAGAAATTGAAGACCGGTAACAAAACATTTACAATGCTGAACCAAACCAAGTAAGAACCTTCTTGGTATAATTAAATTATCCTGCAGAAGAATAACGCTTGCAAAGATTGACAATTATTCAATATGTGTATTTATAATTTTGCTATATGAACATCCCAGAAATTCTAACCAGTTTGGTAATAACCCAATATTAATTTTTCAGTAAGTGCACATGCACTACATTCCTCATATTGAAAGTGATCCATTCCATTCCACTTTGTTGTTCCAAATATCTGCTGCCATCGACTTCTCCACACATTTGAGTAACAAGTACAATGGTGAAGCATTCTGGCAAAGGTGGACTGTGTTATACACTGTAGATGGATCAACTTGTGACCTCCGATTAGTAAGATATGTCGACAAAGACGGCAAGAACTGAAACTGACATCATTGGCCTTTCTGTGAATCATCGTTCTATCAAGTGGATGAAGACAAACACGACCACTGATGCATGGGGTGGCGTTACTGACACCAAGGTTTACTGTTATGGGAGTGGAAACAGCAGGGTGGGTCTTTTTGTTGAGGTGTTCCAGAAAAACAGTACCCATAATGAAGAGTTTAATGCAGTAGTTATTGTGGCACACTAGCGGAACAACTTTTAACGGATCATACACTGAATCAGATATTGGCCTTTCTGTGGCCGCAAAGTTTGGATCATTATCCAATATTAATGGCGATTTGGCTATAACAGTGGAGGGTCCTGAGCAACACCCTTCTGCTGCATTATTTTACATGTTTGATCAAGTCAATAGAACCGGAATTTGGAAGCCTACCATGTGTTGGTAAATATTTTATTTGTAATTTAATATTTTTAAATATATTTTATCCTTTTCTTAAACAGTTTTTCTAAATATGTTATGTTTACCAACCCAAACTTTTTGTAATCCATTAAACTCCTATTATTTTGAGATTGAATATCAGGTGAATATTTTATTTTATTAACATTAACAGTTTTGTAGGTGAAGGAGAGTTGTTTTATTCTATTTTTGATTTTTTCAATGTTACAAGATCTTTTTGTTAAGCTTGGTGATTAGTTTCAACTTTAATTGGTTTGTTAAACTTGTTTTTCTCCTTCACTTTGGAAGCTCTGTAAGTGTGCTGTAGTTTTTTAAGATACTACATATACATATATATATATATATATATATATATATATATATATATATATATATATATCTCCTTTAGCCAAGAAGACACAAACAGAAAAGAAAAAAAAACATTTTTCTAGATACTACAAACAACAATATTTTTCTCTAAGACTACATTTTTGAGAGAAAGAGCATTGATGTTTAAAAGGTTCTGAGATTCTTTCGCTACACACAATCGGGACAAACGGGTTGTCGTATCTTGAGAGAGGAGCGCAATCAAATTCTCCTACCAATGCAGTGAAAATGTTTTCTTTTTAAGGATAACGCTTAAGTGCTTCAATCCAACCTATTTAAAATTTTCCCTCTAAATTTATTTTCCTTTGTACTTATTGTATGTTATATTGCATTGTTAATTAATGTTATGTTATATTCTGAAATTATATTGTTGTTGTTTTATTTAGTTTGAGACTTTGCATCTTCTTATTTATTTATTTTATTTTATTTCTAACACCATGGGCCCTAACTGTGCTAATATTCGGAGGGACCGTAGCAAAATGTTTTGCCAGTTTGAGCGGCACCCAAGACAGCAATGGTGTTTCTACACCATCGCGAGGTCATGGCTGCCGGCAAAATGCAAGTATTGCCAATGATTGAAGGTTCCGGGGGCATGCTAATGGTAGTTCCATTAGATGCAAATATTTTTATGCTAATAATTAAGGGAATATATCCTAACTAATTGTCATGTACCCCATCCTTCCTTGGAGGAACAAAATAAATTTAGGTTTTTTTTTTTGTACACAATAATTTTTATATAGTTGGTGGTATAATGAAGAACTCAAGATGTCCTACGTCGTGTTTGTTTGTAATCTATTATGGCTTGTAGTTTTTTTTTTTATATTATTAGCATGTTATTGATACTAGATATCAACTGATTTTGTTGTATGATTACATTTTTTTTAAAACCTAATTGATTATTTTTGATGGATTTATGTTCTAACTAAAAAAAAATCACACATAAAGAACAAGTGAAAGAATATGAAGAATCAAACAAGTGGAAAATCAAGAATCAAAGGCAACGGGCCTAGATAGAGAAAAGAGGTTTGAAAAATATGATAGAGAATTAGATGCTACGTTATAAAACTAATCCGCGGAAGAATAACGCTTCCCTTGCAATAGTGAGAATGAAAAGACGATTCTGTAATATGTGTATGATAATTTTGGCATGTAAACATCCAAATAATGCTCATGAGAGAATCTTTGCAATCTTAATGTAATAACGCTTTATTTATAATTGAGCAGTGGTACTACCACCGTACAAAATCAGACACCCTTAAAACACCTTATAAAAAATTTATTATTATTATTTTTCTTTTATTAAATATATTAAGTAATAAAATAATATTAGTTAGGGGCGTTTGTGAATTTTTGCTTTTATAATTTTGTCATGTTAGCATCCCAACCATGCCAAGCAGAGAAAACTAATTACCCATAATTTCAGCAATCTACAATATTCCTCATATTATGTACCACATACACATACTGTACCTTCAACTGATCAATTCCAATTTGTTAAATTGTGCAATCAATTCCAACTGTATAAATAAAAAAATGGGAAACCTAGAGATCAACACACTGGGAGTGTTCGATTTTATTAAACTTAATAGGCTGTAAAACTTTTCTTATTTAGTATTTATTATTGTAATGACGTTTGTTTCCCGCATGCTCAGTTATGTCATTAAGTAATGTTTATTTTGGTGGATGATGAGGCAATATTCTTCGAGCAGTGGAAAGTGTTTTATACACCGTAGATGGATCAACTTGCAACCTCAGGTTAGCAAGACATGTTCACAAACACGGCAATGTCACCGGGATTTAGAAGCCTACCATGTGCCCTCATTGTGCTCATATTCGGAGGCAGCATAGCAGAATGTTTTTGCAGTCTGACAGTGAAGACAACGATGGTGTTCACATACCACCACGTCCTGTTCAAGGGGACATGCTAATGGTAGTTATACATTAAATGCAAAAACTTTTATGTTTCTAGTTAAGGGAAAATCCTAACTTGATGTACCCAAATATATGTCACTCTAGTCTTATAATTCGTTCTTGTGATGATGTTTATGTTACCCATTTTTTTAATTATATATAAAAATTGTGAATCCACAATTTTGCTTCATTTTTTAATTTCTATTTTTAAAAAATTAAAAAGTATTGATTAATGAAAAATTGTTGTTGAATAAAAAATAAAAGAGAGTAAAAGAAAAGAAGCAAACAAATCAAGCAAGAGACTCAGAAATTAAGAGGGGAGAGAACAAAATAAAGTGAGACAAACCCCCCTCCCTCTCTGGGTTATGAATATTTTTGCTTTTGCTATTTTTTTTTTCATTCTTCAATACAGAAACACACTACCATGCTCTCTGAAGCATGGACACAATTTGAAAGCAATTTCTCATGCTCTTTTTTTAAAGGTGGTGACTCGATTTTTATGAATATTTTTAGTTCCTCATCTAGTCGTGATTTAAGTTACAACATTCATATGTATGTACTATGTACTAAATGAGGGAATAAATGAGGCAACTTGTCTTCTAAGCTTAAGTCACTTGATTGTACTCAACTTCTTAATGGAGTTACTTTCATTAATCCCAAAATGGGGAGTTTCCACATCCCATCCCCCTCCAACATGAGTAGTTACTTCCATTAATTCCAAAATGGGAGTTTATATAACTTCCATATCCCAGCATCCTAAAACACGAGTTATTAATTAAAACAAATTAATGAAATAACATAATAGTAATTAATTATAATTAGCTATACCAATAAACATAAACATTTGACACATTACTTCACTATCAGAAAATTTGCGCACTCGAAAAGCATCCGAAAACAGCAAAAATATTACAACTCTATAGGAAATAATAATAATAAAAAACAGGTAACTTATTTGGCTATTTTCCTACAGTGAAGCTGGTGGGAAAACTGGTGAATGGTGTTACTATGCTTTTACTACAGGGGGACTTTCTTGGGAGGCTAGTGTTACAATTACTTTAATGTTATGTTAAACTATATATTGGCCAATCTACCAGAACTTGATCCTTTCCTTCGTTTACGCCTCTTTTGGCGAATGCGCCAAAAACTCAAAAGCAAAATACCTGCCAGAAGAAAAATACATGAAACATAAACAACATAGATATAGTAGTGTCTAAAATTGGATAGAAAAGCATGTGTTTAACTAACCAGTTACTGCAACAACAAAAGGAACCAGCCAGTGACCACCAACCAACATAGGTGCATCAGGCTGCAAGAATTATGAAAGAATTCAGAATATCAGCAATATGCAGTATCTGATAAGAAACATAGAGATCAACACTAAAAAACTGATCCAATAATTGTTTTTGTTTCATACCTCATCCCCATAGAACAGGCCTAAATACCTGTTCCCCAGAAAATCATCCTTATTACTTCTCACAGTCAACCTAGGACGCCTAATGTTGGAAGCATCAGAGGTTGAATTTAAACCCCTCCCCAAATCAATGGCAGGATATCCGGGCAATCTTCTGTTTCTTCCTCTGACTTGCAAATTGTAGCCCTTAGTTCCCCAGATTTCAAACCTTGTGTCAGTCCTGCAGATCAATTCCTTCCCCACAATAGCTGAATATGCAGAGAAATTTACATCAGTTCTGCGGGATGGTAACTGATTGTCAGGTTCATACAAAGGAGAATCTTGTTTATTTGAGTCAGAGAAAAGTTCCGGATCTCTAACGTCTTCATTAGTAAAATCTAGTAATTTCCTCAGAAGGGCAAAACAATTAGTAACCATATGACTGCTGTCCAAACAATTGGAGTCCCCATACACAGCTATGCGACCTTCACCCATCACTGTGAGACCAAGAATTGGAGAATCTGCCTGTTTCACCAAAAAAAGCCATATTACAAAATTAGAAAGTATCTCAATGATGAAGATGGTGTATGGTTAGAAGATATTATGCTATAAATAAAATTCAATATTCTTTTAAAGTCACATTAATTAATTGTTCTTTTGAAGATATTATGATAGGTGATGGTTTAAGGTGTCATCCCACCTTGGTGGAGCCAGAAGCTTGCAGCACATTCTGTGTGGCTCCACTTTCTGAACTATCTAAGAAAGGAAAGCTATGTACATAGCCACCCCTTGGAAACCTCACTATATCTGTTCCAGAAGCATAACGATTCTGCTCACCCAAAAGTGAAAAATCACCATTCAGAATCTTATCTCCAAAAGCAATCCCAAATGGGGCCAAAAGATCATTAAGTGCAGGAACATTAGCACCTCCAGTGACTGGGGTCCACCAGCTCCGTGTATTGTCATCAAAGAATCTCATCTTTACCATGGTATCTACATTATACCACTCAGAAAAGACAGCTAATCCCAATCCAGTATTTACAACATCATCTCTCAGCTTTTCAATCTCCTCAGCAAAGTACTCATCCTCAAGATCCACCAACAGAAGTGTTCCATACTGTCGAGCATCAAAACATGTAAGAGGAGAACCAAGTGTTTCAACATAGTAACCAGCATCTCGTAACATGTTGAACATGATGTGAAAATTTGTATGCAGGTGATCCCCATGCCAGTCAAGAATGTCATTACGAACATCCAAGGAATCTCTGGGAATATAACCAGGTGGGTATTTGATATTGTGAAACTGATCCCACAAAATTCGTTTTGACCGTGGTGGTGTTGGCACCACATTTAACTTTAATTGAAGCGCACATATGCTAATTCGAGGGTCCTTCTCTCCTTGAGCCGGGGGGCTAGAAACCCTGAGAGTCACATTACCTTCAATCTTTCCAGAAAACTGTGCACCTTCTTCCTTAATTTGCATGTGAAGGGCCAAATAACCAGTCCAAGGCCAGATGATCTCAGAATAAGTAAAATGTATGCTTAGAAGATTCCCTTCTTCATCAGAAGGATGCCATGTTGGTGGACTATCAACATATCCGACAACACCCATTCCATTCAAAATGGTGGCATTGAAGATGACAGGCATGGCACCTGCATAGAGTGGCTGACGACAGAAAGGCCATGTGTAAGGACAAACTGTATAATCAAGAACACTGGGAAAGATGCTTGCCCTAGGTTTGTAGCTCTTAAGAATCTCATATGATTTTAACCTGAAAATTACATAACCAAGAAAACATGATTAAAAAATAGTTAAAGAATCTGAAAGTCCCTATTACTTTTTGGAAATTTTTAAATAAATCACTGCAGTTTAAAAAATATAAATGGGTCCCTTCAATTTCAAAAACTTTTTGAATGTTCCTTGAATCTAGTCTTCCTGTTAGGTCCCTACAGGAAGCCAGTCAAAAAAAAAATTCAAACCAGAGGAACCCATTTATAGTTACCAACTGTAAGGTCCTACGTAAAATGTTTCCAAAAACCATAGGGACCTGAAGATTAATTTAAGAATCTAATGAAAGGCAATTACATTTGTTTATAAAACTGGACCACATTGGCCAGTTTGAGCAGAAAATTGGTGAACTGATCAAGTGTCTAGTACCAGTCTGGTTTCTAAAATGTTGACAACTATAATAGTAACAATAACTCTGCAAGTATTGCTACAGTAACCTTTATGTCCCAACAAGACATATCTTAAAACAAAATAAAATAGAGACCTAAACAGGAGTACTTACAGATCAACTCTGCCAGCACCCTGCTCATACATGTTAGGCCCAGAAAGCTTTGCAGCACCCTCAACCAATGCTTGTTTCATGCTTGCTGGGTTTAAGATATTTTTTCTATCAGGTTCAGGAATGACACTGACAAGCAAACATACAACACCAGCAACTACAGGACTTGCAACACTAGTTCCTGATAAACTTTTACAACCCGCACTAATTTTTGATCCCATTATGTCCCGGCCATATGCAACTATGTCTGGCTTCACGCGGCCATAACTGCAAGTTACAGATGTCAACATATTTTAAAAAACTATTAATGAGTAAGAAACCAAACTTGCATATAAATTAAAGAAGTTATAGAAATAACAGATGACAAGATAACTCATGTATCAAATCAAAAAACTTTTCACAAGAGTTAAATATCTGACATGCCATTGTACAATTACTGAGGCTTCACAAAAATCTCATCACTTCTTAACATAGGATCGCTACAAATTGGAAGTGGAGATGATGTGTTACGCCCAAACAATGTGGGTATTTAGTTGTTTCATGAACTCAAATTTCCATTCTTCACCTAGTAAAAGTGTTTTCCTAAACAGAATGGTTTTTTAGAATATCATGCTAAGGGGAAAAAACAGAAGCCCTCATTAGAAATGCTCAACAAATGCCAGTAGAAGCAGGAATGATGAAATGTAAGCTATAGAAACAAATAAGTAAATGTTACCCATGAGGAAGCTCCCAGGTACTCATGCCACGCGAGGAAAAGGAGGCTATATGGTCACTATAGTCAATACCACCAACACCAATGACATCACTTTGATCTGCTGGATTGTTCAAAGTTCCATAAAGTGGTCCATCATTTCCAATTGCAGAAACCATGATTATGTTATTTGCTGTTATCTCCCATATCTGTTCAACAAATTAGCACCATAAAGTTCTATAAAAGGACAGTTCTGTAATTGGTGAAAGAAATAATTACTGCATGAGTACCAAAAAGAAATAATGTCTTCTTAAAATATAACAGTTACAGTAGAGAAACTAACATGTTATATAATTATTCATTAAATAATGGCCCATATCTTCATAAGTAATACATTTTATGATATTCTACCTCAAAATAAACGAAATACAAAACCTAATAATACTATTGAATTAGTGAGCAGGCACAAGAAATATACCTTTTCAACAAATGGGAGATCCAAGTAATCAGGTCCACCTATGCTCAAATTTAGCACATCCATATTGGTTGCAATTGCATAGTTGAAGGCATCAAGGAACCATGATGTATATGACACCTGCAATAGGCTGAATGAAATCTTCTCAAAATCTTGCAAACTTTTCTAGAATAAAAGTATTATAAGCATAAAAACTTTGGGGGGGGGGGGGGGGGGGGGGGGGGGGGGGGGGGGGGGGGGGGGAATGCATTTATAGCATAGTCAAGGTGCATCTAGTTTCTCCCATTTAGAGCTTGCTAACTATTACTCTACCTGGTTAATAGACTTCTGATATTGGAAATTGGATACATATGTGGAATCAAGATATGCAGTTAAGAGAGTTTAACTCAATCCCCTCCCCCTTCCAAAGCAAGAGAGTTCAATAATAGCACCCAACAGGCATTACCTGTGCATCAGTAAACACACGAAATGCATAAATCTCTGTATCTGGTGCAAAACCAAGGCACTCAGCATCTACACCAGCAATAACGCCCGCAACAAAAGTCCCATGTCCAAGATTATCATTCAAAGTATCTTCATTTGTCCAATTTGTACGCTCCTATAAAGTACCCCATCATTCAACTCATCCACCATCAACCAAAAACAACCATTCCAAATCAATCATTACCTTGATGTTATGAAAATGAGGGTGATCAGCTCGAATACCCGTATCAAATACGGCCATCTTGACCTTGGCACCAGTATACCCTTTCGCCCAAAGATCCTTAGCCCCAAACATTGAAGTAACTTGTGATCTCTACCACAAACAGAAACACCTCAAAAACATGCGAATACACTCTTTCAACTATTAATAAATTCAAATATACCATATATAAGTGTGTGCTTGGGTGAACCCTACAAAATTGATTTTGAACTAGGGTGATTCATATTTAGATGTTTCATCATAAAAGCAGTCAGTATACAAAAATATATATAACGCAAAAGCTAAACCTAACGTTATTTCAAGTTTCAACTCAAATCAATTTTAGACCCAAAATCAGTTACTCAGCATGGGACCATAGAGATGGCATTTCGACGTGATTTTAGATGATCAATCGTGAATCCAAACATGCACTAATAGCATGTTCGGTTCCACATCCCAAATGTGGATTTCCATGTTTACTAAGAACCAAATAGTTATAACTTCCACATACCATTCATAATTTCAGGTTTCCAAACACGCTATAACGAAGCATAGACAAAGGAATACCAATAACCATAACCAAAGGTACCAAATCAAAGTTCAAATCTTTCTTGCTTCCACAAATACCCAACATCATAAAAACCAAAAAGCTTCACCTGCATCAACAATTCCCGCCCCCACTTGACAGAACTGCTGCGATTGCTGGCATGTTCTTCTTCTCCTCCTCCTTCTTCGGCCTCACAAAATGACATCGCAGTGAAGATCTTCCCGGGGCGCTTCTTCTTCCCATCCTCAAACGCATCAACCTTCTTGTCGTTGCGTCTCTGATCCTTATTTGCCATCAAACCCCTCTTGTAGCTCATGTCCAAGCTCACGTACTTGACCGACCCAAGTTTCCGAATCTCGTCAACCACAGCGGAATCCTCGATCGCAACGAGCCCGAAATCTGTGGGGAACTGCGCTGCCGGGTTCTGCCGAGGGATCCACCGCCAGCCTCCCGGGAGGAGGGCGGATTCGAGGTAGGCGCGGTGGCGATCGGCGGCGGCGTAGTGGCGGAAGGCGACGATGTAGTTGGGAGGAGGGGGCGACGGCGGGGAATTGGGGGTTAGGGTTTGGAAGAGGGCGATGGAGAGAAGGAGGAGAGAGAGAGAAAGGGAACTCCATTGGGTGGTGGTGGCCATGGCTATTGGCGGCAAAAAAAAGTTGCTTGTTTTTTTCCTCCTACTACATTGGAGATAGTGTATGTAACAGAGAAATGAAACAGAGATACATAGCAAATTAGAAAGAGAGAGATTTAAGGTTATGGTGTTGTTGGTTACTTGGTTGTGTTGGGTTCACTTGGTCTCAATTATCGTTCGTCTTGTCTTTCTCACTTGTTCTCTTCCTCGGATTCTTCTAAAACTATTTTATACTAACAGTTTTTTTTTTTTTTCAATAACTATTGGTACGGAATATCATTGAATTTTTCAATCACTAATCTATCAATTAAGCTAGATTTTAGTATTAATAATTTTTAGTAGAATTCTTTCAATCGTATTTTTTCTACATAAATTCAAATCCAATATATTGTTTAAGAGAACTTAATTCAAATTATTCGAACCAATAACTTTTTTTATTTAGCATCAAATATTAATTAATATAATTTTTTGTAATATTAATATCATATGTAATTATCTATCTCTATCATATATTATAGATAGATAATTAAATTGAATTGAAATACAATGACCCAATGTTATTTTTTTCTCAATACAATGACCCTATGTTTGTATTGAAATAGAATGGAAGAAAATAGAAAAAAGAGAGATAATATAGAAATACCAAATTCATGTCAAAATGCAAAAGGAAGTTATTTATGTGAAATTCCATAGAAAACACTTTTTGCTAAATTGGAATATAGTGGAAGGGAAATATATTTTTTTCATCTAAATATTTTTACAACAAAAAGTTTAAAAATAATAAATAATTTTTTAGAGATAAAAAATTATGGAGTAGAAATTATTTTCTATATAATTTAGTATGAGATTAATAATAACATAATTTACTTATTTAGAAGAAACAAATAGATGAATAAAAATAAAAAAAAAAGTGAAAGAAGGTACATATTTTAATATTATTTTTTTTTGGCTAAAATGCATTTTTATCTTTATATTTCTAAGATCCCATATTTTTAATTGAGATATTTTATTTTTCACTTTTAAAAAGTTTGTAATTTTAATTTTTTAATTGAAACATTATATCCCTCATTTTTAAAAAAAATTGTAATTTGAGTTCTTATAACCAATTTCAAGTATTGATTTATGTATTTTGTAAATGTTGATTCACATGTGTCTATTTATTATTTATATTACAATTTTTTTTAAATTATTTAATTGATAATAAATTTAATTTATTAAAAAATTAAAAAGATATATAATTCAATGTAAAATTGACAAAAATGATTAAAATGACATATTTTCTTAAAGAAGATAACTAAATATCTCAATTAAAAACAGGAGACTAAAATCATATATTTTTAAAAAGTGAAAAATAAAATGTATCATCTAAAAAATATGAAAACTACAATCACAAATTTAAAAAAATAGAAAAAAAAATACATTTTTTTAATTTTTAGTTTTTATGGAAAAAATAGTTTTATTGCACTGACCGTCAAACAGTATGAGTTCCAAGTTCAAAGTAATTTTTGTTGTGACAGAAAGCAGCTATGGCCCGAGGGCTAATCCTATCTTCGCCAACACTCACTGCAACAACAACTAGTCTCTTTGCTTCCATCTCCAAAACCCCGCCAAAAAGTTTCAATCTTTCATTTGGTCTTAAACTTATTCACCATCACTATCATCTTCTTCCATTGCCCTGCTCCTTCAGCGTCTATTCTTCCCCTTCCCAATGCTCAATCGACATGTCCAAATACACAGAAACATTTTCCAGGCGAATGGCCATCGCTGGACTCGAACCCCATCACCGAATTGGTCAGCTTCTCTTTGTGTCACTCCTCTTCCCTGCAGAAAAATTGAATCTTTTTTGGAAAATTTTGCTATTTGCTCAACTTGGTGTGTGCCCTTTTGTTATAGTGTTGT
>PYAF01006234.1:1757821-1769527 GCA_007407185.1 Glycine tomentella | reverse complement strand
CCTTCCCAATGCTCAATCGACATGTCCAAATACACAGAAACATTTTCCAGGCGAATGGCCATCGCTGGACTCGAACCCCATCACCGAATTGGTCAGCTTCTCTTTGTGTCACTCCTCTTCCCTGCAGAAAAATTGAATCTTTTTTGGAAAATTTTGCTATTTGCTCAACTTGGTGTGTGCCCTTTTGTTATAGTGTTGTGTCAGAGTCAAACTTAAGTACTATGCTGATGAATTGAAAAGGGTGGAAAAAATGCAGCTTCTAGAATATTATCAATGTTTTTTTTATCGGCAAATGTTAATTGTTAGTATTTGTTAGTATGAGGAATCGAACCAGCTACTTTTCCCTCCTTCCGTTTTTTCTTAACCGCCAAATCAACCTTATATCTTCACTGAATATTATCAATGTGCTAGTGATGCAATGAACCTACTGGCTCAAGGCATTGCTTATTAACTGTTTGATGATATGATGCCACTTTTCGTATCAGCTCTGGGAGTGTCCGGTGGCCCTGACAGTATGACACTCTGTGTGTTAACTGCTGGATGGAAAACTGCTGGTGCTGATGCTGTCACATCTGAGAATGGTGGTTTCATAGATGGACTACTTGCAATAATTGTTGATCATGGTCTACGAGCAGAGAGCAAAGAGGAGGCAAAAATTGTTTCTCACCGAGTTTCAAAAATGGGTGTGTCCAAATTTGGCTGCTTTATCTGTATTGCAGGAATGGAACATGGATTTTCTTGTGTTAAATTTTTCGCATGACCTTGTCATATGAAAATCATGTCTCTGTCTTTCTTTAGTAACATTAAATGAATGAGACTTTATCAAAATTTGTGAAGGTTTGTAGGGAGAAAGACAGACACCAATTTTTTTCATGGCAAGGTTATGTGAAAATTTAACATTAGAAGATTTATTTTCTGTGACTGCATAGTATGGTAATGTGACTCTCAAGTTATTGAACTTATAAGTTTGGCTGACATAACATAACATAGACAGTTATTGCAGGAATCAGATGTGAGATTGCATGCTGTGATTGGCCAAGTGGCAGGCCAAAACAGGGTCAGTTGCAGGAAGCTGCCCGTGAAATGAGGTATCGTATCTATACATTTTGTTAAAGAAGTATTAGATATCTGTACTAGGAACTTTGATGAAGTATACTAGCTACAGATTTTTGGTTTATTGAACTTTAGGTACCAAATCTTTCAAGAAGTTTGTGCCCAACACCGGATTGGGGTATTGCTTATTGCACATCATGCTGATGATCAGGTTTGATTGACAATACTTTATGTTTACCCGTATCTGTAATTCTTCATTTCCCCGCATTATTTTGATGAACTGCATCTCAGTGTCACATGTTGGAGCTCTAGGCCTTTATGATGGATCATAAAGCGATTTATTAATGTTCGGGCATAGACAGTCTGCATATGGTTAAATGCTTGAGACAATATTTTGAAGAAATAATTGAAATTTTGAGTGGGAAATGGCTAAATGTGGCGTTTTTTTTATTATTCTGTAAGATTGAAGGCTTGTTCAAGATGTTAGACATGTAGTGATTGTTGAGAAACAATGCAGGCCGAGTTATTTATTTTAAGGCTTTCTCGAAATAGTGGTGTGCTTGGACTTGCAGGCATGCCTTTTACCTCCCAGATTTTCCCTACATATACACAGTCCTACAGGGAAGTTCAAGCAAACCAGGGCATCCTTGTTGTGCGGTCTCTTCTGGAATTTTCAAAGGAAGATATGTACAAGGTTGGTTCTGAATATTTCTTTGGTTTGGTTATGCATTGCTCTCTTTTTTTCTCCTATGCCTCCCATTTGAATTCATACTTGATAAATTGGATTCTTTTTTTTTTATCTGTACAGATATGCCAAGGAGGTAGTGAGAATTGGGTAGAAGACCCAACTAATCAAAGTGCATTATACGCACGTAATAGGATAAGAATGGTGCTGAATAATTTATCATCTTGTAAGTTGTGATAATGAGATTTATCATTACTTTAATGTTAATTTAAGAAATTTTTAAGTTCTTCTAGCAACATTCCTTTTGGGTTAAAACTTAAAAGCACTCATTCTGGTTCATCCCAAACTCATTGAATTGTTTGTAAACATGGTTCTTATACAATGTAGTGCACATGCAATTGAAAAAATATCAATGTCTGGAGTAAAGAGAAGAAAATGAATTTGGTTCTATATTCTTAATCATTTTGAGACAGGATTTTTCTATTAGCCTCCGCCTCTCTCTGTTATTCAGTACATAGATTCTTCTATGGAGTCTGCCTGTTAGATTTGGAGACGAACTGGACTGTTGTTGTAATAGCTTTTATTTGGAGGTTTTTCTTTATTTGTATTTGGTAGTTTTCAATTTTCTAATGGGGATCTAATTTCCTCCCTCCTTTTGTTCCTTCTGTTCTAATCACAGGTCTTCTAAGTTCTAATTTCTACAGTAGCCTTCAATTTGCATCAATAGTCAATTCTATATATAATTAATTTGAAAAAGAAAAATGAGAAAGGCTGGAGGAGAAATACTTAAACAACAAAACTGGATAGTAGGTGGAGATAGAAGATGGAAATTGGAAAATTAATACTTGTAGTACATTATTAACTAACCATTTAAAGTGTAAACTAAAAAGTAGATTTTAACTCACCTTAAAAATATGATGACTTCCATAACTACTATGCCTAATATGGTTGTTATGACTGATAGAATCAGTTCTGAATAAATAGGAAAAACTGGAAAGTAAGACAAACCTCAAACACTAGCTCAAAATCAGATTGGCATGTGGCTCTAGTATTCTGTTACCACTTTTCCCGTTCCTGTTTTAAACTTTTTTAATGGTTTGTTAACTAACACTCCTTTCAATAGGGTGTTTTTGGCACTATAGGGTGAGGACTAATATCTTAAACAATTAGATAGATTCACTGTTCATGCATTGCTAGCCTCCTGCCATGTCCTGGGACAAGCACAACATACTCTGAGAAGTTGTCCTCTGCAATGTCTGCTAAAAATTGAGCATGTGTTAATATATCAAAGAAACGCTCAAACATTTTATATATGGTCTTGAAGATTTGGTGGTGTAGTCATGACTTATATGGGAAACACGCTTTGAGTTATCTAAATGACTTTTTATTTTTCAATATTTCCAGCTGCGTTCAAGTTTGAGATCCAAGCACTGATTTCTGCATGCCGAATAACACGCACATATGTTGATCAAATTGGCTATAGCTTGATACGCGATGCTGTGGTTATCAAGGATGTGAGTATCCCTTAACTACTTATTCCATTCATTCCCTATTTGATTAATGCTTGAAGTATGGAATTGCTAATTAACTATGTTGAATTGTTGATGTTGCTATGAAAAATAGTACATGTAAGCCCTTTGTCTTTTTGTTTTTCTTATTATGTTAATCTGTTTCCCTGGAATTTACTATTATCCTGTATGTTGGGATTTTGGGTTGGTTTCTGTTTGCAGCATGGGTATGCTGTTATTGATTTACAGATTCTTTGTCCTTTGAAAGTTGAGGATATATGCCTGATGAAGTTTCTTTCCTTGATATTGCAGGTACTTCTGATCTTATATATGAATATATGATTACTTTCCTTCCAAACTTTGTTTATACATGAATACTCCCATAATAGTAGTCAAACTTTTTGTTTCAGTTTGTATCACAAAGACAAAGGCAAATCAGAGGTAGTGCTTTGAAATTGCTAATGGACTACATTCGTACTTCTCCATGCAAGGTAAATGTGCTTCCATTAAATTGCTTTGTTCCTAGCAACAGTGTAAAAGTCTATCTAATATTGCCTTTACTGCAAACAAGTCTAGAAGGGATTAACTTAGACCATTGTATTTTTTACCTTGTTAATAGACACACGAGTATATTAGCCTTAAATATTTGATTGATTTCAACATTCTTAACTTTTCATTTTGTCCTCAATTATCCTGTAGAATTCTGTTACAGCAGCATGTTGTTACCTTTGCCCAGATCCTGGTTCTAGAGGGTCCAGAGTCTTGGTCTGCTGCTGTTCTGATGATTGTGCTTTGCCTTTAAAGATTGAATATTTTGAGTCACATTCTCAAGGACATGGGTGTTGCGTTGCCAATGAGTTAGAAGAGATTATAGAGGCTGAGAAGTCATATGCAAATCACTTGGTTCTGGATGCATCAGATGTCCACTTTTTGGATGTAAATCCTGAGTTAGTTTTGACTGAAGCCAAAAAGCTAAACATAATTGGTGAATCAACCTACTATAGTGTTCTTGCATTGCAGAAGCAAGAAACCGCTCACTTCAGGTCTAAAACTGAGGTCATTTCTGACTCTGCTTCAAAGCATGGGGTTACCCCTTTTAGCAAATCACTTCAGCCAGGGCAGTTCTGTTACTTCATGGATCGATTCCTTCTCACATGGAAATTGAAAACTAATACTGATAATGATGAACTTTCTGGTTTAGTTGATTATGAAATGGATATGGGCGAGGAAACCAGAAGCTTGTGTTGCACATCTTGTGTAACTGGTAATAATAAAGTACCTGAGGTGCGACACATGATAGAATCTGATTGGCTGTATCTTGCCGAGTTATCAAAATATCCTCTTTCCCAAAACTTCCCTCAATATGAGGTTAAATCAGTGAATGGAACTGAGCAGATAATGGACGGAAAATCTCCATGTTTGCACTATGCCAGTGTATCAGCAAAACAAGCTCTCTGCTTGTTAAAATCTATCCCAGTTGCTGCAAGGAGAAGTCTGCCTGTTCTGATCAATCAACAAGGACAATTGCTAAGCATTCCAGTAAGTTGACCTTTCTCACTGTAATGTCTTCACAGTGGTAATAAATTACTCTTTTTTTTTTTTGCCTCGTTTTACAAGTTGTTTGAATTCATTTTCTGAAGGAAAAGTTTAATATGATGAATACAATCTGAAAATTGATAATCCTTTTAACTAATGCCACCAAATAATCAGTAGACATCTTCTAATATTTTTATTGTTTCTTTTGTAATATTTTGCCTTGTTGTCAGCACTTTTCATTCGGGACCTGATTCTACATTCCTTAATATTTCAGAGTGTTAATTTCAAGCACTGCCCCTTCTTGATGGTGCATGTGGAATTTAAGCCAAAATACCACTTGGAGGAGGTCATACCTCATTCATATAGCAAAATAGTGACGTGACCCTAAAGATCAAGATCATGATTGCAAGAATGTTTTGGTGGTTGGTTCCACAGTTTGAAATGAGACAAGTTGTAACCATCCCTGACACCAGCACATCTCAAGTCAACCAAAAGGGACACATCAAAATGGAATGATCGATATCCAAGCTCTGGCCGCCAGCAACCACCATCTGCTTCTCTTACCAAAGAAAGTTCAACTTCCACTCTCGGACGTTGCACTAATTGAGCAAGAGGTGTGCTAGATCTTAGGCCAATGGATATGAAAGTGTGCAAAGATGTCATTATTAATGATAGGTATAGAATTTGCAGAAGCAACCAAGCAGCATATTCGAATTATCTCTTCAAAGTTTTATGGTTAGGCTTCTGTCAGGCTTTCTTAGAGTTGACACATGTACATGTCTGAAATAACACAAAGGGCACAAGCTTGTTGCTAATGCTGACAGGCAAATCCTCTTAGGAAACCAATTTGAGAGTGGAGATTTCTTATATGGACTGTAGGTTCATTTTTTTGCTGTGGACTCTCTTCTAAAACTAAACATTATTAAATGCTCAAATTCATGTAGATATGGACTCAATAAATTGCTTATAGTATGAGAATGATGAGGAGATTGAATAACTATTTGATGATTCTCCCTGTACCTAAGTAATTTTTTCATTTTGTTGCAACAACGAAATCCAAAAATAAAAAAAATCAAAACAAAACAAAAGCACTTATCAACTCCTTTCACACTTCACAGGAAAAAGAGCCTGGAACCTTTTTTTTTGGAAGAAAAAGAGCCTGCAACTTGCAAATTAGATCTTTTCCGGTCAATTTTGTAGGCATAAAAAATTCAACCAAAATCTCAACTGATGATCATCATTGTACAGTAATTAAGGAAGTATGCAATCTTTGCCCATTTGATAACCACTATGGAACTGGTTGCTAATGCTTGGCGAAGCATTGGTGTTCTAAAAGATGCCAATGGAATTCTAAATTGTTTGAAGAAGAATGTTAGCTAGGTTAAAATCTTGGAAGCCACAAGGTAGGACAGTGAAGATCATGGTGAGGATTTATTAAGAGACAAAAAATGTAAGGGAAACATGAGAAGCAAAATGATAGTCAAAGCATCTGACAGTAAGCATTATGCTGCTACCATTTCCATTGTTTTTACTGGTTCAAGTTCTTTGATTGTTACTAGGCAGCAAAATCAAAATCAAATTGTTAGGCCTTTCCTTGGCTGTTGCAGAATGGGGTCAATATACTAAGGAGGATATAGTTATTTTCCTTCATGCAGTGCAACTTGCCAATGTTGTTTTTCCAAGGAGATTGTAAATAGCATTCATGGAATTCAGAGTATAATTTAATTTTTTACCAATTTTTTTTCTTTTAAATTGTATACTTTGTATTGCTCCTAGTACTCATGCTTCCACTCTCTACTGAAATGTATGACAGACACCGCGTAACAGAATTAACTAATTCACTTTGCTTTGCACATGCAAATTACAGAGAAAATTTTCTCAGAATTAACCACATTCTTGATTTTGGCATCACCTCGTTAACAATGAGATGGGAGAAAATTCTTGAACCATTGGTCTGCGAATAAGGACTTTGTAGTTGTTTATATGACTACTTACACCCTGCTAGGAAAACTAATACTAGGATAATTTTAGGGTCAGTTTGGTTTAAGGAGATGCGTTCTAAATTTATTTTTCCCTTTTACTAATACTTGTACAATATATCATTATTTTTATTTTGTTTTTTGGTAGTAAAGGTTTGAGCAAGACATTTTTTAAGATAAATCATGACATGAAGTGAGAATAAGATGAGATATTTGTAAAGTGTACCTATGCCTAAAGCTAGTAAGAGGGGTGTCAAAAAGTGAATAAGGACTTTTAGTTGCTCATTATCAATATGCTCCTTTTATATAGTTAAGCTAAACTAATGCATGGAAGGTGCTTTAAAGGGAAAACAAAAAAGGCAGGGTATGGAACCACTGACCCAACATATTCCTGTGAATCTACGCATTCCTAAGTGTATGTTTGGTATAGTGGGGAAAAAAAAAAATGAAAGTTTTGAATTAAGTTAGAGAGTAAAAATGTGAGTCTTACCAAATTTTACTGTTTATTTCATTTTTTTTTTTCACCCTCTCTCACTTCTACCAAGTACCAAATAACCTCTAACTGTCATACAAATTATTACATTGTCCACAAATTAAATGATGTTTGGCCGTCACCCATAAATCACTCTTCCAAGCTATTCAGTGTCATTTTGCAACCACCATTAATTCTTTTTACGCTATAGGAGAAGGACAATAGTAGTAGTACATTGCTACTATTTGCATTATCAAAATCAAGATTTATTACAAACGAAGTTTGCTATTATTGTGATCCTTGTTAGTAACTTGAATAAATATCCCACAAACTTTTGCATTATCAAATGGTGGTTAATATTATTGTGACCCTCATTAATTTGCGAGACCATCATCGAATATTCGTACAAGGCTAGCTAGACATTAGGCAATATAGGATTAGGAAGAGCCTAATTTGGTCACTATTCACGAAGATAAAGACAAAATTTAGTTAACAATAGAAGGCTACACTGCATCAATTTAAATTCAAGTTAGCTAGCTAGCTTGTTTTGTTGAATGTGAATTTTTTAGTTCGCGTTGGGAAAATTCTCTTAACTATTGCATTAGTAGGCTCATAGTGCAGTGTTGGCTCATGATGGCTAATATTTTTAAATGTAGCTAGCCAGTTTTATTCACTGTTTTGATCTCTTAACCAATAACCATAGAGGTTAAAGGGCATCTTATAATTCATGCGGTTAAGAGGAATATGAAAATTTTAAAATTAATCCTTGAAACACCTTCTTATGACATGGCATCCACAACAATTTCTACGCTTCTACCCTTTATATTGAATCCCTTCTGTCGATTGATCCTTAAGAAAGAGCATAATTAATGTGACAATGGAGTCATATTTAATAGTATTTGAAACACTAGTACCCTTTATATTGCATCTCTTCACAACCATGCTGTTTCTTCCAGAAGCAAATAAGCCATTGATTTTGCATTGAACTTTCAAGTTGTCCTGCAGCAAAACGGACCAGCAAAAGTATTCTAATCCTAACGAAAAAACAAATTTTTAAATTTCTATTTATTAAATTTAAATTCGAAAAGATAGATGAATTGAAAAAAAAAAAGATTTAACAATTTATAAGTGTGCACCACGGTCAATAACAACTACAATTTGCTTGTGTGACATTGTATTAAAAGATCATAGTTATCTAGATTAATTCGTTGTCTACAACAAGGAGCGTGTGAAAAAATTATTATAAGGTCTAGGACCATTAATCCATTATGATTCCGACCATTTTTTAACAAGTGATCGAGCCTTATTAATTGTGTTTCATAAACTAAAAAATTGATTATATTATGTCATGCAAAGATTAATCACAACTATAAATAAATATGTGATATTGTGATGGTTTGTCCTAAGGTGAGGCAGCGTGGGATGGTTTGGGTTTCATGTGAATGGATCACCAGAAAAAAATGATCGATAGTCATAAATCAGGATTTTCTCACCAAATTAAGGGTTAGGATCCTCTCCATTTCTTACTCTTCTAAGACAACAACTTCATTGGATCCCTTTATTTTAGCGCCAACTAGTTTTTTTTTTTCACTTTTAACGGAGCAAAACAAAAGAATCTTAACAAAATATATGTATTTATTTAACCACAAAATCAGAAAAAATAAAATAAAAAAGAATCCCTCGTTTTCAACCCGTGCGTTTTTCAATTATTCGACGGCACCCAATCAGAAGCCTCCACGTAGCCAGCATCTAGGACTCCATTATGCCAAAGCACACATGTCGCATCTCCACTGAATTTTCTACCTGCCGTGGTGCTTGTTCCACCGGATAATCCTTCACGTGAGAAAATAAACAAATGAACAGATAATTAAATTAGCCATAATGCCCATAAATTCTAAGGCGTATCAATTATAAAAACTAATTTTAAGATTTTTTTTAAATGCAATTTGCTAGAAAATATATCATACATTATACTGATGTTTTTATTTGATTATTTTTTAAAAAATAAATAGTAGTACTTAAAACAATAAAAATATATATAGACATATAGTTAATTCAAGTAATCAAGTAAAAAATAATTAACACATTAAAAATTAATTTTTTAACTGGAGTAACCAATATATTAAAAAAAAATTGAATATGAGTGAATAATATATGGGATTAAAACTGAGATCAAAATTTAAAAGCAATTAAAATTGAGATTTGAAAGAAAAATCTTAATGTAAAACAAAAATTTAAAAACAACGCTTAATTGTACTTTGCCTTGGTTGATGTGCATTTTTGGCTTCTCATTTTTCTTTTGAATTTATTATCTAAATTTTTAATATTTTAAATTTAGTATTTTTTTTTCCAATTGTTATATTCCAAAATTTTTGTTTATTTAAAATTCCTAAGTTATCATTTTTTTTCAAAATATCTATGAGATGAAAATCATGAAATCCAGTCAATTAAAAAAAATGTGAATTATAATATTTTATGTAAATAAAAAGAGACAAAAGGATTTGAATATAACAATTGAAAACTTGACAAATTAAATTCAAACAAAAATTACTGAAGGGTTGAAATCTCTCGTTAGTCATATATCATAATAGAACAATAAAAATACAGTGAGACCTAAAATCAATTAATCATTTTATAAAAATACAAGAATAATAAATAACTCACATATCACAAGAAATAAAATATCCGAACATTTAAGGGTAAAGACTTATATTTATAGAATAAAGGTTAATTGATAAGACAAATTTGTTTATCTTTAAAAACTAATTAAAATACATAGTTAATTTTTTTATTAATTACAGAAAATATTCTAAGAAAAACTAAAAATCTCAAGAAGTAGTATCAATGTTTTTCCATATGGTAGAAAATAATAATTTCTAAAAAAAACCTTAAACAATATTACGGACAAAATTACTTTTTATTTTAAACTTAAACTAATAAATTTTTCATTTTTATATTAAAAAAATTAAAGAACTACTTTTACTAATAAAACATCCATTTAAAGATTTATTAAACTCACACACACATATATGTAAACATATTTAATGTCTTAAATAAAAAAAATTTAAACAGTCACCATACAAAATAAATAAATAAAAAGAGTTAGTAAAAATATATTGTAATTTTTCTTCTTCTTATGTTACATATCATTTATACTTTTATCTATTATAAATCTTGTATTTTTATGTGTATATGTGTACATACATTATTTTAAAAAAAATATGATTAAATTTTTAGTAAGGGTGTTCAAATTTAAACTGATGCAAAACATTTTTTTTAGGATTTGATGGATGATACCAAACTACAATACTTACTTTAACACTAATATTATTTTAGGGTTATAAATTTTGTGTTAACTACTTGATTTTCACATGTTTTATAATATTATATATACAAATTTATATAATATATTTTTTTTCAATCGACTTTTTAATATATGTTTGATTTAAAAATGATGAAAAATTGATATTTTTATTATATAAGATTTAGGTTATTAATAAATTTCTAAATTATTATTAACAATTTTTTAATGAGTTTAATTTAAAAGTTGAAAAAAAATATAAATTCCAATGAAATAATAGTTTAATAAAAATGCAAAACAAAACCAGTGAAATCCCAACTTCAAGCATTGGAAGCAATTGGATTACCTTCCGCCCGTGTTTCCTCTTGGAGACCCTTCAATGAATCGTGACCGTCCGATGGATTCGATGCCTTGTGGAGCGTCGGATGGAAGTGGTAACGCGATCTGGCCGTTCGTTATTTACAACTAAATTGAATTTTCAAAAGCTTCGAAGAGAGAGGGAGTGTGTGATTGTGTTGCGTTTTTTTCTTCTTCTTCTTCTTCCTCCACTCTCACCTTCTTCAAATCCCACTCTTCTTCTTTCCTTTCTCTCTCCACAGCTCCCTCTCCTCGCGCGCCGCGTTTGGATCCACGCGCCGCTCAATTTCGCAACAATCGCCGCAATCCCGAGCTGCGCCAATCTTCCAATTCGAGCTGCGGTTTCAAACTATCGCCGCTTTCTTTCTCTGGAGAACGGTAACCGTAGGTCGTTTTCGCCGGAATTCGGAATTTACGGTGAGAGTTTTCGGATTTTGTGTTGTTTCGCGTGCCATGGGGGAAGGTGGTGAAGGAGGAGGTGATTGCGCTCCGAAGAATGCGTTGTTGTCGGAAGTTGTTGCTCCCGCGAAGAAGCTGGCGCGGCAGCTTGATTTTACCGGCGCGCCGGACCATCCGCAGCTGTCGCAACCGCCGCAGCTACCAGTGGCTGTGTTGCCGTTGCCGCCGCAGGCGCCTCATGCGAGGGTTGGGTGAGTTTGTTGAAATGATTTACTGTCTCTGTTTTCTGTTTTGAATTTTTGATGTCTGGAAAGTTGAAGTTTTGATCGTGTGCTTCTTGGGAACACTTGAAATTCTGTGGATTGGAGTTTCCGTTTTTTTTTTTTTTTTTTTGGTTTTTGTTTTCAAATTAGAGT
>PYAF01006234.1:1725869-1748994 GCA_007407185.1 Glycine tomentella | reverse complement strand
TATGAGTCAATTTTAATATTTTTTAATTGATAATTAATGATAGAAATTAAAATAAATATAAGCTAAGAGGTTATTCTTTAAAAAATTTAAAAATGAATAAATAATACAAAACATTGAAGGTTATATTGACTAAATAATTTTGATAACTAGTGTTTTATATATTATTCCAAATGGTTATACATTTTAATAGTTTACATTAGCATTCTATCATAAATTATTGTGGAGTACTCATAACAATTAATTAAAACTAAATGTTATTTTGATTAGAAATATTCTATAATGTATTTTCTGCATTTTTAATAGCCTATAAGTCTAATTATACAAAATATTGTGAAAAATAAATGTGTTCACCGTTGTTTCTTAAAAAAAATGATTTTAACTAGTTTGTATAATCAAAATAGCATAACTTTATTATTTATTAATTATGTAATTTTTTTTCTTGTTTCATATTTGATCATGTGAATGTGAATCACTCACCACATTATTATATAACTTTATTTTGTATGATAATTAATTAAAATCATAAAAATATTAAAATTGACTCATATTTAAGTATTATCCCATGAAAAAATAAAGTAGAAAATAAAAAACGATTAGAAAGGCAACCTTCAACGATCAATATCCACCTGACACAATTGCATAATACGAGGTTATCCAAAGCATCCCTAAAGGAAAAGTAAAACACACTTCAATGAAACACTAGCTTTTACTATACTAGCATTATTAAGTCAAGCAATAAATGGTAACTACACGGGCTCTACAGTTTACATTTTGATATAATTCATGTGAAAATTAATATTAAAAAAATAATTTTTAAATTGAAGTGTGAAAATTGATATATATAATTCTGTGTATAGTTTTTTTTTTTTTTTTTTAATTCATGGCCACCAATCATTTACTTTTGTAGTAGACTCTTGTATAAATGTAGTTAAATGTTACTCGCCTTTAACCCAAATCAATTTTACTCAACATAAATGTTACTCTAACCCCACTTTTATCAACTGAAAAAATTACTGGAACATTCGTTGTTACTGAAATTGAATCCTTTCGCTTGGAACGTAATTTCATGCTAAGCAAACATGTTAAATCAAGTAAAATTAAAACGTAATCCCAATCACTTGAGATTAAAGTAGCAAACTGAGGCTGTACCTCGTCCCCCCCAAGAAACAATTATTTTCCTTCGATTTTTCTCTTTGTGAAACCAAATTTAATAATTTATTCTTTAATCTAGGAAGGAAGCAAACATTGGTTGTTACATTTTCTATTGTAGAACATCCAACATATATGCTCAACACTTGGCTTTCTCATAGACGTGCCATTGACTTTGGAGTGGATGAAGCAGGTGCACTCTGCAACCAATACAAAATATACAACAACGTCAAGCACATGATCTTGTTTATATGATAAGAAAGACAGTATATAATAACTAGTATTTTGATCCCTACAAAATTAACCCACTTGCAAGCTAGTACTTAATTTAAATTGTTGAAACTTTCCCATGTACCCCTAAACGTGTTTGAATAATCAATATGATTAAATCATACACATAATTAAAACTGAATTTATTTGATTAGAAAATAAAGAACATGCAACTTACCAAGGGAATGCCTTTGAGTGCTCTTTCTTCCAAATACCTTGAGGGTTTATAGAAGTTACCATATAATTGTGCCCATTTTTTTAGGCTGGTATATATATGATTAGCCCCAACCAAATCTGCCCAGAAAACAATGCCACCCCTGCCAAAAAAGTGACACAAGCTAAACAACAGGGCTGATATATAAAGTATGCAAACTGTTCAAAAGTCAAAAACACAAATGCTGGAGGAAACTGAAAGTACATGGGACAAAAGAACATTATTATCAATTCTACTTTCTGCAGATAAAAAGATTACTAATTCCACATTTCATCAGATCTTGATTAAACATAAACAATTATGTTTTGCAACCTGGACACAAGTTTAGATTATAAGGAGTTCAAACAGTTTGCAAATTGTTATATTTAATTATGTAACCATGCGATAACTTTTTAATGCCCTTTCTTAGTGATTCATGCACTTCATTGCTCCTTGGTTGATGCATAATAGGCACAAAAAGATTTAGCAAATAATCTTTGATAGATTCTGTTTTGGTTTCTCCAAATAAAATTATGTTGTGCTGCATATCACTTGCAATTAGCAAGTGGACCAGTAGCACCTTTTGGCTTTCTCTAACAACACATCTCATTTTGTTTTTCATTTGTTGCTGTTCCTTATCGGTTATTGGTTTTTATTTCTTTATTGTACACTGCGCATGAGGGCAAGCCCTAGCACAATGGTAAAGTTGTGCCTTGATGACTTGTTGGTCATGGGTTCGAATCCAGAAATAGTCTCTTTGCATATGCAAGGGTAAGACTGCGTACAATATCCCTCCCCCTTACCTTCGCATAGCGAGGAGTCTCTGACAATGGGGTATTTAGTTTTTTTATTTTTTATTGCACACTGCATATTATTTTTGAATATTTTACTCAGTTTTATCTCCTTGGTCCCATTTCTCAGTTATTGTCAATTTTAAAGAGTGAATAAAGGAAATCAAACCGGTAATTTGGGAAGCTCATTCCAAGAACAGATGCAATGTCAAGGTCTGATGCTCGAATAACAACTCCATCTTCTAGAACACGGCATGCCTCATTAACTACTGGGAAGAGTATCATCTCCACGATCTCTTGGTCAGTAACAGATATAGGCTTCAAATAAAACAAAAACTGTTAGTTTTCCTTCACCCAATGACAGGCAAATATCTATTTTCCATCTTGTTTGAGAGAGGAAACTTATAGATCAAACCAACACTTAGAAAGCAATAATGTCAATTTCAATGCAATTGCTAATATAAATGGGAGTCTTTATATGACACTGCCAAATAAAACCACCTTTCCATTGGGCATAATATTGCAAAGTCTTCTAGACTCCTCGATGATTGGTAGTATTGAAGGATCAGGTTTTGGCTTGCCAGCCTTTTCATAAATGTAGTACCCTTTCCCATTGTTTTTGCCTGGTAGGGCAGAGATAGCCAAGGTCAGAAATAATTGATTATCTTCACACAAAATGTTCCTTGTACAGAGAAAGTAGGAATTATTAAAAAAATGCATTGACCCACTATTACCATTTCGCCCAGATTTGATCAGAAGATCAAGCAGTGGAGATTTAAATATGCGATCAGAAAATGCATCAGCAAATACTTTTGAAGTAGCAACGGCAACTCCATAGCCAGCCAAGTCTTGAAGCCTGCAAGTCACAGAAAGATTGACTTCATATTACGGAACTACACTGCAAGACTTAATGCTTGGTTCCTCACATACCCATGAAACCATTAGCTTTTTCTTTATGTCAGTCCTTAATTTTAGCATACTGTTGGTAACTTGAGATTTCAAGGTGTGTTTCAAAATGCCACGTTGACTTCAAACAGTTTATATAACATAGGATTGAACTAGAAACTTCAAGATATTGAAATAGCCTCATTGGCAGATGCATAGTGTTAATTTGTAAGTGCATATATTGGGGATGCAGGGCAGAGGGTTAACATGGATTAATAAATCAATTGAAGTGTGACATTTTAATTGACATGTATCTTGGGAAATACAGAAGTCCTAAGAGAAGAGAATTACTGGAAAGGACCAATCGGAAAGCCAAAGTTGCGTATCAATGTGTCAATTCTGAAAACATCCACGCCCAAGCTGACCAACAAATGGGCACCTTGTGAATATGGGAAGAATGTTTTATTCACTGCAAAGCCAGTGCAATTACCCACCACAACAGGTGCCTTCTTTATGATTTTACCAACTGTTATCAGATCAAGAATCACTTGTGCAGAAGTTTTATCGGTTCGTATAATCTCCAAAAGAGGCATAATGTGGGCAGGACTGTATACCAATAAATGAAGTCAGAAAGCATCCATAAAACATGTCTTCAGTTATTTAAAACAGGATCTTAGTACAAGAGACATGTAATTTCAATATCTAAGCTGAGACATTAACTACCAGAATTCAGAAACTTCTATACCAGAGGTTAAGTGTGTAGCAAAAAGTTACATTGTTTTTGAGTAAATGGAAATTGTAAGCATCTTTTAGGGGCAATAATGTGACTATATTGACTAAATAACTATAATAGCCTTTTGACTAAGATCTAGTGTGGGATCTGTAATCATTAAATAAACTATAAAGTACATGAACATGCATCCCAGTGGAAAGAAGATATTTGAAAATAACAATAGTCTCAACTGGAATAGGCCTCAGAAAACCAATTTAAAAATGATGAATACATAAATAATACTAAATTCATTAGTCTATCTGAATTCTCTGCCTAAGGGTCAATTAAATTATTCAAACCAAATCCAGCCGGAAACTAGCTTCTTGACAGGTCTAACTTCTTTGAAATATAGGAATGAATTACTTCATCTGTCTGTTTTCTCCTGACCAAAGAAATCATAGAACCTATTGCCGACAAACATAGTTTCTTAGTCATTCACATCAATACAAGAAATACATTACCAGAGAAAAAAAAAAACTGCAAAAGTATATACCAAAGGATAGAAAAGAATTTATAAGTGGCTTCACTATATACAGCTTATAGTTAAACAAAACTTTGAGCTGAAAAGTTTTGCAGTATCCAGAAAACCTTTTAAAAATCAGCCAGCGACATTACGCTCTCATGTTACTTTCATAAGAGGATGAATTAAAGCTTATACATCCCTTGTATGAAATAATACTCTAAAAAAACTTGGGGTAATTCTGCTGGTGGATCAAGCAAGTATATCATGGATGAATCCACAAGGAGATATAAGGTTGGTTGGGTGGTAAAAGGAAAAGAAGGGAAGGAAGGGAAGGAGGGAGAGGCCGTGGGTTCGAATCCCTCCACAATAAAAACCTGCTGCCAGAGATTAAACATACTCCCCCACCCACCTGCAACCCCCCCAAAAATAGCCCAGCATTTTCAACAAGTATTATTCATAATAAAACAAACTCTAATGCTCAGTCATATTTTATTCTTCTAAATGTTCGACATAGAAGAGCAAGACAATGTTCACATTCCATCAATTCCCCTGAGAAGTGGACTAGGTGCCAAAGGGGTATAAATTATAAACCAAGTGCAGTTAACTTTTCTCAATGTATCAAAACAAACAAAAATACAAAGAAATTTTAATGTGGTATTTGTTCCTATTCTCAGAAAAACACTCCCTCTTAAACTTATATCACTAATCTAGAAAATAAACAAGTCCTTTTTATTTTAAAAATGAAGACAACAAGAAAAATGAGTTGTCTAACCTGAAAAAATGAGCACCCGCAATGCGATCTTGAGAGCTGGTCATTTTACCAACAACATCAAGGTCAATAGTTGATGTGTTTGATGCCAAAATGCAGTGTGGAGGACAAATCTTCTCAAGATCACTAAATATAGTTTGTTTGAGACTGATATTTTCAATTACAGCCTGCAGAGAGAATAAATTCATGCTATGTAAATTTGATCAGACAACGGTATCAGCAAAGAAATGTCACATATGTCCTCTGTTGAATGTTACATATTTCCGCTGTTTAAAAAGTATTTGGTTCCATAAAACTGAGGAAATGAACTGAATAATAAATGTTTATAAGAAAAACACTTTGTCAAGTTCTTTAAAGGATCCAAATTCCAAAATTCTAAACCATGTCAGCTATTTTCCAAGTAAAACAATAAGGCTTTTAAAAAAAAAACAATAAGGACTTCAGGCAACCAACCTCAATGACCAAGTCCACATCTTTAAATTCTGAGTAATCCAGAACACCTTTAAGCAGTGACAGTGCAGCATCTGCCTTCTGTTTCGTCAACTTTCCTCTTCTTACTAAGCCATTAACATTTGCTGTCATGCAAAATGAAACAAATACATTAAAAATGTTACAAAATTATCATATGTATGAAGGATGAGACTGAAAGTAGTTTACAGTTTTCATAAGCCTTTCCTTCTGTTCCATTAAAAAGTTAACGAAGGAGAAATTCATCCTTCAGAAAACCATACCACCGAAGTTGTAATAACTCTTTCAAATAATACTTACAGCAAAGAGCATTAAGCCAATAACATCGATTTTAATAGCAAGTACATATACTAATCAATGTCCTGAAAATGTACTATTGATGATGTGCATATTAAACCAACCATTTGATAACAGGTGCATATTAAAAATGACCTCAGAATAATTCTTCTGAGCATGATATTTGGATATGAAAATCCCAGACAATGGAAGACACCACTCATAGGAACTAACAACAGCTTATTATTAGCATCGACCAATAAACAATTGATCTTCTGCATCCAATTATCCCAACTTCACCAATTGATCATGTGGATCCAATTATCCCAACTTCACCAATTGATCATGTGGATCCAATTATTCCTACTTCACTCACATGACTGAAATAATTACCTTCTATTGTTTTTATTCCCTTCAGAAGAAATTCAGGATTGATTTCCTTGAGTATAACATGAATGTTGCCTAGTATAAGAGCTGTAGCAATGCCAGAACCCATTAGACCTCCTCCAATAACAGCAGCTTTTTTCACATTTCTGGGCTTAAGGCCGATATCGGTTACGCCAGGCACCTGCCAAAAGACAGTAGTTAGTGAATGCTGAATACATTAAATAAACCTGAGTAAACTATCAGTTGTTGTTTCCTCAAGTTTAGCCAAGAGAAGATGAGAAATCCGTATTAAAACCTAAACTAACAAAGGTCGTATCTAGCCATGTACCTTTGATATCGCCCGCTGAGCAAAGAAGACATTAATTAAACCTTTTGAGGTGTCAGATACGACCAATTGCTTGAATACTTCTACCTCCTGCAATAAGATTTAGTTATTAGCTGTGAATGCTAACCATGCTAGACCTTAAAAATATCTATCTCAGACTAAACATTAATATGAGAAGAAACAGAATGAATAAAAATGGAAGGAAGAAAGCACATATTTCCTTCTGCACAAAAACTATATCATAGAACTAATAATACCTTTAGAACACCACTGTAGCCTCCATGGACTATTCCATGTTCAATCACATCTACACAAGCCAGCTGCTGAGGCAAATGTGGAGCAGTCTTCTTGACTTGTTGCCTGGTACTTCTCAACACCTCACGTGCTGCAGACGGAGAACCAATTTTGTCCGTCCTATGAAGTGAACGAATCCAAGGTTTGCGCCTCTCTCCAATTTCAAGTGCCCACAACCTAGATGCCTTTAGTAACTCCTCAGAAGACACAATAGCATCAATAAGTCCTAATTTCCTCCCTTCTTCCGACGTGATTGATTTAGATGTCTGCAAGAAATGCAATGTCATATTTAATTAACATTTTTTTTCAGCAAAAAGCTTTTTCAAAAAATATATAGGTAAAATTATATCCATGATAACTTCCAGGGGAAAAAATTATTGCAACTAGAATGAAGTCTGCAAAAAATTTATACATTGTAATGAAGATCTCAAGTACCACAAACATAGAATTTGTTCCTTTCTAATTCTTCTTCCGGTCCATATTCATCAAATTTAGTGAGTACAATTATGTTTTACACTTTGCTAACAAAGTAAGATCTCCAGTGTTCCTGCTTTCTTCTATTCTTTTTCTTTTTACAATTGTACAGCTCATTACTAAATAAGTATTTGCACTCATCGAATGCGGTAAAAAAGCAGTGGAAACTCAAACAATTAAATGAGTGGTCAACATCTTACCAGCATCATTTCAACAGCTTTAGACAGCCCAATAAGCCTTGGAAGACGCTGTGTTCCTTAAAAATTACAAATTTTATTAATATTTCAGTAAGTGCTACTAAATGATGAAAAATTCCTTACACCTAATCCAGATTACTGAACCATATGTGCATGCAAATGTTAATTACCTCCAAATCCAGGAATAATACCAAGTGTCAGCTCTGGTAGACCCAATTGAGCTCTTGGAGTCGCAACACGTGCATGGCATCCCTACACAAGGACAAGGTGTTACATTCCATGCACTAATGAAGACACTTGGACAACAATTCTTATTTAAAGGAACAATTACAACATGGCTTCTCATTGACAAGAAAACTAACCATAGCCAGTTCTAAGCCACCTCCAAGAGCGAGCCCTGCTACTGCTGCAACAACAGGCTTCTTCGAATCTGCATTTATCAACAATGCTAATTAATAACACTACAAAACTCACACTTACAGAAACATCAAGGCAATGTCTAGTCAGAACCTTCAATTGAATTAACTACTAGTTCCACTGAGACATCAGGGAGATGCGAGGAATCCCCTGTCAAGAAATAAAAAACAGCAAATGCAGTTAATTTAAAGTTCAAAAATCACAATACTCATAACCATAATTTTACCTAAATTTTGTAATTTTGTATCCATCCAAATTTCACTAAACGGATGTGTCATGTGAGTGATCATAGTATATAGCCTTTACCAGTCTGGTGAACCTTCTGCATAACACTGATATCAAATCCACCAGAAAATCTCCCACCTTTGCCTGAAAATCAAGATGGAAATAATCAAATTATCATCAGTTGTATAAATCAAAGCCACCACTTAAAAAAAAAAATCATATATGGGCCATCCGAATAATAATGTTACCAGTCAAAACTATAGCTTTCACATCATTCCTCCTAGATGCCTCATCAAATCTGTTCTTCAACCCCATGATAACTAATCAAACAACCACAAAAGTAAAATATCACACATAAAATAAAATATAAAATAAAAAAAAGAGAATGAATTTGTCAATGAAGCTGACTTGGAATGGCCAAAGCATTGACGGGTGGGTTGCACATAGTGATGACAGCAACCCCATCAGCTCCAACCTCGAAATCAACCTTAGGCAACGCCATCTCTGAGAGAAACAAGTCCCAAGTTCGTTCCTTTTCGAAGAATCAAGTAAGGTTTTTTCGCATGAAATGGAAGTGAAGGAAATAGGTTTAAGAAGGATAAGTCCAATGGCGATGATGGAAAGTGGAAAGTGGAAAGTGGCAAACTGACAATCAATGTAAAGAAAGACCCTTCATCATTTCGGGGGGATTTCGCTACTGACTCTCGCAATCAAGAAAATGAAGAAATCATAATTTTTGTTATTAACACACTAGGCTAGGTTTCTTCTAAACATATTTTTTTATTAGTCAGATTTTATTATTTTAAATTTTAGATATCAATTAAATAAAATTTAATAAAAAATATAGTAAAAAAAACAGATTATGCATTTACAAATATAAAATAATTTTATAGCATGATCTTAATTATTAAGTTGAATTTTATAATAATTATTTTAATTTTAATTGATTGTCATGTAAATTAATGCAATAATGCATATGTATTCCCTAAACTTTATTTAATGGACCTAACACAATTTCCAACAACATATTTTGAGTTTGTAAGAAAACCTAGATTCCATCCTTACAAAATATATTTAAGAAAGAATGAAAAACTTAAATATGATTAAGTATATGAAAATTATCTTATAACCGATTTGAACGGTTCCACTGTCCAAAGTAACAAAACTTTGTGTAAAAAAAAATAGTCTTCAAATTTTTGAAATTGTAAACTTTCACGATTCTCATTTTTATTTAATGTGTTTTTTTCTTAATTTTATTAAATAAATTTAAATCAGATAGAAATTGTGTAAATGTTATTATTGACATTTCTGTAAAAACGTATTTAAAGTTGACACATTATTAATAGTTTTTGATAAATTAAAATGTACATATGCGCGTGGAAACATCTTTACTAAATTTTATGTTACACGTTATTGATATTTTTAATAAATTAATAATTTTAATAAATAAAAAACATAGTTAAATGTGATATGAAATTTATTTTTTTAAGATATAAAAATTAGTTGAAACACTAATTTCAATTATGTTATAATTTTTCATAAAATGAAATATAGTGTTGACTCACTAACCCCGGCGTTGTCGTGTCGTGTGTGTTCCGTCCAAAAAAACAATTGGATGTGTGCTACACGTGGGAAACAACTCAGCATAATCACACGCAGGCAGCACCATGGTAAGTTCGTGGAACCGCTCAAAGGTTTGATGATGATACAATGCTATGGCCCGTTGGTGAAGTGATTGATAAAGAGGCATTTCTTAACTGCATAACGTAAACCAGACGGGGTTGAGGGTGTGGGAGCATAACTTGTTTTGTAATTTATGAAATGATTTCTGATCATTGGATCGCGATCATCAGATTATTTTGGAAAATGGATACCGATTATGCACGATTCCAAAAAAATTACAAATTGCGGTTTTCGATATCTATAGCCTATTCATAGTTGGTAATAATTACGTTGTTGGCCTCAACATTTTTATCATTTCGGTACCCGCAATTATTGTAAACAAAATTTAATATTTGACACAATAATATGTTAATGATTTTTCTTAGCAATTATGACAATATTGTCAACATAATATAATTTATTAATAAAAATTATTGTTAAAATAAAAACGTTTGTAATTAATAGAAATTAACAATACAAATTAAACAAAAATATAAAAACTATATTTATTTTGATTTTGTTAATTAAATATATTGATTTTATTAATAAATTTTTACAAATATAATTATTTTTACTTTTGTTAACACAATTTCATAATTATTTGGGGTATATTTTAAAAATATTATCATTTGAAATTTAGGATTTAAAATAAAGGATTGAACTATACTTAATAAAAACGTGGTGTAATTAGCAAGTTTCAAATTTTAACGTAGTAACTTGTTAAAACAAGGAATGCGTTAAGTAATTTCTGCCTACACGACTTTGAAGTCGTAAGCAGCTGAACGACTTTAAAGTCGGGGGTGTGCAAATAGCAAAAAAAACATTACGACTTCCAAAAGCTTAAAAAAATAGAAAAATATATTTATTAATTTATGTTATATATTATTTTGTAATATATTTATTTATTTAATATAGTTTTATATTACTTTTTTAAAAAATTTTGAAATCTATATTTAAAAAGAATTAAATTTAGATGAAATATTAAAAAAATCTATATTACTTGTTTTATAATTAAATATATTGATTTTGTAATTATTATAATTATATCTTCTATTGTTATTGTTATTCACTCATTTCCATAAATATTAAAATTAAGGATGAATTAATCTTCATAGTTAGGTGAAGGAAATAATTTCACAAACTATCTTGAAAATTTTACTCAAGGTTTCTAATAATTTCTTTAGTCGTATATGATCAGCATGAGATCTTGATTTTCCTTACATCCAAGAATGAATAGAGTATGAAATTTACAGGTGATCTAATATTAAAATTAGATTATAATACCATATTAAAAATTGAGAATAAACTTAGTCCAATACGATTAAGAAAAGGATTCAAATATAATGAGAATCTAAACTTTTTATAAGTTAATGATTTCTGTTAGAAATAATTTATACATAAGTATTTGTTCAAAAACTTCACATTGTAAGCTCGAAATATAATGAGTTTTTTCTTTTAATATGTCGTTACGTGTCAAAAACAGTATTATACCAAACCTGAAAATAATATTCATAAATTTAGATAATAGATTAAAGTTAATGATTAATTTAAAATCATGTCGCTAACATTGATATTTTTATACCAATTTAACTTACTAACGGTTTGTCAACCTTAATTTACTTTGCTAATCAACAAAAGTGCACATTGCCCAGTAATTTGCGGGTACCGAAATGATAAAAATGTTGAGGCCAACAACGTAATTATTACCAACTACGAATAGGCTGTAGGTATCGAAAACCGCAATTTGCAATTTTTTCAGAACCGTGCATAACCGGTATCCATTTTCCAAAATAATCTGATGATCGCGATCCAACGGTCAGAAATCGTTTCGTAAGTTACGAAACAAGTTATGCTCCCGCACCCTAGACTGCTCCTTAAAGTATGCCAACTAGTAGGAAAGTTTATTTTAGAGCATCTCTAAGTATTTATAAGAGTTATTTAAGTTTAACTAACGTTACTTAACCTTTTTTCATTAAAGCCATGCCATAATAATATTCTTAATATAAACATTGTTACTTATTATAACGTCTCATATGCATCCGGTTCATTAACATTTATTTATGGTCGTTAAGCGTAACAATGATTAAAGATGATTAATTCGGAAGCAAATAACAAAATGACGTCATTATACGTCATAAACAAAACCATCTTTGCATTATGTGTGGTGAAAACTAGCATCATACTACTAGATGACCAATTAAGCCATATATAATGGCTGTACAAAACAAGAAGGTATCAGATACCCTGTCCTCTCAACATATATCAATATCTCTTAAAATATACAACAAAGTACATCAATTGTGCATCTTTCACTCAGGGTACAAAATATAGGCATAACAAAATAATGAACCAACATGCTCTCAAAATAAATTGTCTAAGGTTCACACAGAATCATATCCCTACTTGGGTCTCTTGCCCTGGGATCCACCATCCGCTCGTTGAGCATCACCTACACAAATATAATCCCCACATAGGGTGAGATACAGTCTCAATAAACTCAAGGTTCTTTGAGGCCTCTCCTCACCCTGGTTCACTTCCATGACATATAGCATCAAAATTGGCATCACACAATCTAGCCATCATGGCTCTCATAAATACATCACATGTATATCACAACACATGTGTCATTCCGTTGGGCGCTACCGACATTAGAAATGTAACACTGATATAGCAAATATATATATATATATATATATAACATTGCCTAAGAAATATCATCCACTAAAGGACACATTCTCTCAAGACTTTCCGCATCATTGTCTGAGAAAGATCATCCACTTAAGGACACATTCTCTCAGGACTTTGTGCACATTGCTTGAGAAAAATCATCCACTTAAGGGCACATTCCCTCAGGACTTTATGTCATTAAGGGCACATTCTCTCAGGACATTGCTCAGACGTATATGACACTTTCAAGAGAAGATCATCCACTTAAGGGCACATTTCCAAAGGAAGTCCATAAGTGGTCTATTCTACTGGCTAGAGAATCTCATCAATCATACAACATATCATCACAGTGTACATCATATACATGTTCTCAATAAAAAGCAGTAACACACAATTTCAATACCACATGCATCATGACATACAATAATCATCACTCTCTCGGAGTATGATGGAACACAATCAAGGGAAAGACTCCCCAAGAACAAAGATCTTACGTGATCTAAGTGTTACACTGGCTCTCCCGACCTCGTGGTCACAACCACCTATATCATCTGTATCACGCCCTACATAAAAGCATATAAACAATTAATAACGATTCTCAACCGTTAGAATGAAAAGAAATGCTATTCTTTTCCATTTAAACCTCTCTTTCTAAGTTATAAGGACTAGTCACCTAATTAGTGACTTACAGACCCCAGTAGGATCTATCTTGGCCTAACCAAGGCCCTAGAGTCTCCCTAAGACTTTGCATAAACCAATTCAAAGAGTTCAATGTTTTATCCATGCTACATTTCTATAATTATCAAGGTGGTTAAAACTGTTACTTCAACACATTTTCACCGTTCATATAATCTCCTAAACACATCTTGTGAAGGCACCAAGGCCCAAACATACCATAATATCATTAATTTAACCAATATTTTTCTCACACATACATTCCTAATAACACAATTTCCAAAATTCATAAAAATTATATTTCAAGGTTAAACTTTCATCACAACAATCTCCTAAACATACTTTTCTAAAGAACCCAAGCCTAATTCTAGCTCTAACTCAAATGGATCACTATTCATCTCAAGAGCAAATTCTCAAATAATCGATAAAACGTGTGTTTCTTACCTTTAAAACGTCAAGGAAGACTAGATGACGGTTTCTCTAAGCTTGAACGTCCTTAAAACGTCTCATTTCCCCTCAAAGTCGAAACTTTGTGAAGGTCCTTGGAGAAAATGATCTCCCCGTATGATGGTTTTTAAAGAAAATGGAGGTTGAATCTAGCTCATTGGGTGATTTCCTTAAACTTTCAAGTTGGATGCAAAGGGTTTTGGTCAAGGAATGAGGGATTATGGAGCTTCTCTCCCTTGGCAATGGAGGAAATGGCAACAAGGAAGAAGAGAATGAGTTTTGGTGAAGAAAGAGATAGAGAAAGGTCATTTAAGTGACTCCAGCCCGCATCCCTGCGTTAATGACGTCATTTTGGCGCTATTAGCGCCGAAAACCAGCGACCTGGGGTACTTCTAGCGCTATTGGCGCTAACCGCATCATATTCCTGTGAAAAAATGATCATTTGGTACATCTCCCATGCTACTAGCGCCATGTCTGGCGCAACTGTGGCGCTATTGGCACCACGAACCATATTTTTTTTTTAGCCTTGATTATTATACTTATATAAATAATCATTGTTTAATAAATTTATATCATAAATAATATATTTTTCAAGTATTATAAGACCTGTAAAATTAAGTTAAACACTCATTTTAACAATTTCATTATTATAATAAATTTTCGTGTATAGTATTTAAAGTTATATGAAATTGAAAAAATCACAAAATTTAGATAAATAACTCATTTAATCAATTATATATTATACCTACTTTTAGAGAAAATAATATTACTAATCCGAAGTTTCGTAGAAGGAAATAAAATTTTTGTTAAATAAATGGAATGTAATCTTTATCTTATACTTTAATTTACATCTAATGTTATGTAATAAATCATTTTTAATATAATAAATTTTCTACAAAAGCATTCTATTTTCTATATTAAAACATATGTATCAAATACATTTAAATTGAATGGTCATGGTTCTTTTACAAGATTCCACCTTACCTGATTAAAAGTTTCTTTCTTAACTAATATTGTCCTAATCAGATTAAACTTTAAACAAAAAGCTTATGCATGAAACACATGTTACTAGAGATTAGAAGTTTAGAACAAACAAAGTTGTTTGTCGAAAGTTTATGGCTACTTCACGTTAAGGAGTTTGGGTTTAATTAATAAATAAGTTAAATTAATTTCTTAAAAAATATAATTAAAAAGGTACAGTTTTTTTTTCTAACTAGCTTGTATAGTATATCTTACTGGATTTGATGCTGAAAGTATTTCTTTTTCTCTTCTTCTATGTCTCTCCTTTAATTGTTGGCTCATGTAGCCTTATAAAAATTCATATATTTAGTTTTAAAATGTTGAACATAATTCAAAACCTTCCATTGAGTTAACTTGCTTTCATTTATGTATTATTGTTTCCATGAACTTGAGTCCTGAAGCCTACTTGTGCATTCTGATGAATTAACTTCATCATACGTTGAAGTACCCCCAATCCCCCTACCTCCTTATCTATTTTATTTTGATCCTCTTCAAAATGGGAAATGTGCCAGATCAGCTATTGTAACTGCATATGCAAAGGAGTTTCAATATTTGGATCTTGGCAACCAAGAATTAATTTAAAGGGGAACATCTCAAGAAATGTAAAAAAATCAGAGATATATTATTTTATTTGGAGAATTGATTGGTGGTTTGACAATTCAATTTATTGCAATTAAAAACATTTTTCGTAACTAGAATGTTAATCAGTATTAAATACCTCCACGCACCTAGAAATATTAAATGACTTAAATTATAGTATCAAATTATCAATCGTAAACTCTACCAAAAAAATATTATCAATCGTAAATATGAATTCCACACCAACCAATTCAAAATTTCTCTGTCAACTGGCATTCTCATAAACAAATAAATTTTTTTCAATAAAAAGCTTCTGAATGAAGCACACGTTACTGAAGGTATAAATAAAACAAAACAAAAAATCGTTTATTATGCAAATAAGAAAGAAAAAAAATCTCTCTTCTTTGAGTTGATTTTAAGAATAGTAGCATTTTCTTTCACTGCACATGCGTTGCTAGCTTTCGGTGTAGTGGTCAATGTAGTGAGAAGCAAGTGTGATTTAAGTTTTTCTTTTCTTTTCTTCTTCCCCATCACTCCAATCCTTCTGTTATAAACTACTAACCTTTGGAACTAAAAATTGTTGTATTCATGAGCATATCCTTTTTAAAACACTGCTTATTTTTAAAACACCTAAAGTCAATTCCCCCTATCATCATACATTTCAATGTTTTTTTTAAGCAAATCATACCTTTCAATGTAAACTTTATAAATTAAAATTAATTTGGACACATTCCAACTACATTCAATGATTCAAAATTAATTCTATCCAACTTTAAAAAAATGGACTAGAATCATTTGCTTAATTAAGGCACTTAGGCACACTGTCATTTCTTCAACGAGAGGCATCCTTTACAAATGTGCCCATCTATCAACATCCAACACATGAGCCCTTTGCATAGTTGCGTGTGCCATTTAACTCAAACCAAATCTGAACAATTTCACCCCTTTATGTGCCATTCAAAATATGAAGCAATTATTTGATTTTGTTTTTTCCTTATCATATATTTATTGTGTGAGATAATACAAGTGTAAAAGCAACACTACCTTGTCCTTATCTAAAGAATTTTAGAAGGTAATCCGCATCAGCAGTTCTAAGCTTCAATTGTTTGTACAGTCAATTTTTAAATGGGTATAAAATTAAATGTGTATGTGTAATGCAAGTACTAGTGTAGTGTCAGTCATTACCGTGACTTTTAACATAAAAGCTCACAAAAGGGAAAAACAGAATGTCACGGGACTGAAACTGTTATTTGTCATGTTCCACCAAATTTTTAGTGTTTGCTAATCAGCTCTTTATTGAATTTTGTTTGTTTCAACATGTCACAACTCACAACACATACAAGCCTCGATTGGTGACATGACATAACCCCTTATAAGCTGCACAAAAACAAGGCATATATACTCACATACATCCACAAGCCTCATTCAACAAAAGGAGTAGATAAGGAACTCTTGTGAAGTCTATATTTGTCTTAGCATTGTTTTCACTCTTGTTTCTTCATCTGAATCAAGTAACAAGAGCATGGAGGTGGATTTCAAGTCTCCTTCCCTTGATAAAACAGAAGCTGAGCCTCAAGTAGAAGAAAACATGCGCTTTCACAAGTCTCTTCAGGTTCATATATAACTATATATGCATATGTACTCTGTTGTATAATATTTGTATGTATTCTATTTCTTTCTGTTGTTCTAGTATTCTTCTACAGTTTTTCAATGAAGTTCCACGTTTTGGTTATGGTGGTTTTAGGAGCTAAGAGAATTGCAGTCTCAGTTGCACCATGCTGCAGATTATTGTGAAACAACTTTCTTGAAAAGTGAAGCTAAGAGAGAGTGAGTCCTTTCTACACTCTTATTACCAATCTGAATGTTATTTTCTGCCTTGTGTTTTTATCTTTGACAGTTGCTATCAGGTTCAGGATTCATTTTCCCTATGGTGGTCCATGTAGACATGACATGTGACCAGTCATGTCTACATGGAAAATTCTTTTTATCCTTGTGTTGAATAATTTGCTAACATTTGTTGCCTTGAGGGGCCTTTTTGAGTGTCACCCTGGTGTTGCACCAGCCCATATAAGGGCAGGCTTGGACTTGGAAGTTCATTTTCCACCCTTGTTTTGGGTTTAAGTTGTGTCCCCAAATCAATAGGCATAACCATAAAGTTTTGGCATAACATAATACACAAATCAATGAAGGCAAAAAATAACTAGAATTTAATTTAAATACATTGTCTTTCATCCAATCATAGATTGTCATATATGATAAGTTAATAATTGACTTTTGTAATAACTCATACTTGATTGATTGACAGTCTAAGAATCCTTACATGCATGAAAATTAAATTTTAATAACCATGTCTATGTGTGCTGATTTAGGAAGGTATGAATATGAAGAGGAGATATTATTGTTGTAGTGCTTTTAGAAGGTCAAACAATTTGCTTAAAAATCCAAGAAATATGGTACTAAAAGTTTAGATTTATTCTGTTATTCCTTTTTTTTTCCATTGAGCTTTCTAATTTTTATTTAAAAAAAAAAATTGTTGTTTGCCGGATGGACATTATGACCTGCGACTGATTGGAATATGTACTATATCTTGCAGTGTGTTGGAAAATACAAAAGAATACATATGCAGGGCCATGGTCACTGTTGTTGATCATCTTGGGAACGTCTCGGCAAATCTTGATGGCCTTATTTCTCAAACAAATGCATTTTCTGAGGCTGAGTCTAGAATCCAGTGCCTCAAACAAGTTAGTATTATTATTACTTTGCACTTGCTCAAAATATGCATAATGTTATCTTAATCATTATGAATTTTCATAAAATAGAGGATAATAATATCAAACCATGAATCCGTAACATTAACAACTTTTTATCCTAGCTAATAGTTTATGTTTATTTTGCTGATTAATTTATATTTATTTGAAAAAAAACAACTTGTTAGTAACAATACATATAAATCTTATGAAAAATTTATGATCACAATATAATGAATTACTTGTTACCATAGAAATGTACAAAACTAATGTAAGAATATCAGCGGAGAAGAAAAAAGAAATTCAACTTTAACATATAGGCATACGGCAAATCTATGACAGTTACTGATGATGGTCTTTTCAACAGAGACTTTTCTCATGTGAACAATATGCTGATAAGCTTGCGCTCACAAAAATGAGATGGAGGGAGAAAGTGCCAAGACTCCATACACGATATTTATCATCACGTAAATATTTATATAATGTCACCCCTTGATTCTTCTGATGATAGGGACAAAAATGTATGATTGAAATCAATTACATTATATTTATCTCATTTGTTTTTTACTTGCTTTCCATGATCAGCACCCATCCTTGAGAGATCAAGCAGCGAGAAATTAAGGTTCTCATTCCTCAATACCCTTATGAATCTGACAATAGTTAATGTTTGACCATATGTTTTCTCATTGTCTGCGTGAAAAAGAAGTATATTTTACATTTCAGTTTGGTCTTGATTACATTTTATTTCTATCCAATGCAGAGAATCGAAAACTGAAGATACCTCAAAATTAGATGATAAACACATACTAGAAAAGCATGAGGATTTGCCACTCTTTTTGTACACCCAAAAGCCACATGGAGATAAGAATTTGAAGCCAACCAGCTTTACTACATTGAAGGAGCATAATTTGACCATGGGTACAACATTGTGTTTTTCTAATAGCAACAGTATAATATTTTGTTCTTCTACATGACTTTCTTTGAGTTGCATCTCTAGCTAACATGATTTTCTTTCCATTCTAAAACTATAGTGGTACCTGTTCGGGACGGTTTGTCAGTCTTAACAAAAGTTTCAAATCCTACATTTCATTTCCAAGTGAGTTTGTTTTCTATACTCTTTCCTGTTTCATGTTCATGATGCTTGTTACATATTAAACTGGTTTCTCCCCAAGTCATAGATTTGTAATTGTTAAAGGCTTGTTTTTATTTTCTTTTGTAGGGTTCCCCAAAGGTTGCACGCCATAGAAGATCCTTGCATGGCAGTGACATCTTATGGTTCATACGGCGTACAAAAAGAATCCAATAAAAAACTATGTTGCCCATTGCTTCATGTGCTATTAGCCTGAAGTACTCATGGTGGTGGTCTATCATTTTCATGTGGCAGTTCAATGTTAGTTGTTTGATGGCAAATTTTAATAAATAATTTGAAACTTAGAGGCTATTTGAAAAATATTTTGAAATTTGGGACAATTAAACACGCCTAATTTGGGTGTATTTCCCCTCGTTGTGACACATGCCATGTATGTGCAGTGCATATAAACTTTGAACGGTCATAACTTTTGATAGGAATGTCCGATTGAGACGTAGTTTATGTCAAAACGCTCGAAATTGAGAGAGGAAGGCCTAGGCAAATCCCAAATATTTTTTTCAAAAAAACGCATCTAAGTGCCTCAAAATTAGAATTTAAGATTCAATCATCCAAAAATTTCTTTTTTGTCTACTTTTTTAATTATTTAATTAGTTAATTTTATTTTTATTTTATATTTTTTAATTACTTCTCTTAATTTCGAGCATTTTGACATAAAGTACGTCTCATGTAACTGCTGCGTCCGCCCCCTTCTTAGTCAATGGGGCAGCAGGTTCGGCTTCAGGACCCCACAGTAACAACAAAAAGTGTGCTAAACTATTAGCGGGAGTGGAGACTGCAGCGGTTAAGAAGTTGGAACCCATGATACAAGAAGATTGTATGTCGATTTAGCAAACCAATGCCTTAAGCCACTCAGCCATACCGAGGGCCTTTTTTTTCTCAAGAGGTGATTTCGAGAATCAACCAACCGACAAATCCGTAGCCCAGGTGACTGCCGGTGATAAGCCGGAGGAAGGTGAGGATGACGTCAAGTCATCATGCCCCTTATGCCCTGGGCGACACTTTCGTGTATAATCCTGCATAATCTCGAATGTTATCAGTTCCGGGAAAGGTCTATCTATTTTTATTTTTTTTAGTTATTCAGTTAAACCAATGATTCGTTATTGGAGCAGATAGCAACAACCATCTCATCTGGGCTCTCTTCATTCTTTTGGTTGGGTATCGGATAAAGGGGGACCATTGAGGAAACCCTGCATCATAGTCACGGATGCCCACAAGAGGGTAGCCAACAACATAGATTTGGCACGGCAGAAAGATCTTTGCGAAATCGAATCACCCCCATATTGCTATCAATGTCTTCATGTCGCACGACCTCTTAACCCTTAGATAAAAGAGTCGATCTTTCTTCTCGTTTTTTCGAGTAGTTTGCTTGGATCTCGCTACTAGAACTACTTTTTTCATGTTCATCTAGTTGGATGTCGCCGAAAACCTCTTTCAAGTCGTTTCGATATACGATTTTATCTTGTTTCCATCGGACATTCTTATCAAAAGTTATGACTGTTCAAAATTTATATGCACCACCAATTTATGCATGCGTTTTGACATATCGTACTTCATATGGTCTAACTATTTTTGTAATATATCATATTCTTTCATAAACAATATTTTATATTAAATAGATATTTGCATGACAATATAGAATTAAGATATAAAAATAAAAAATTATATACAATAATGAACTTGAACAGATTAAATTGAATTTTGACTCAAATCTTAAATAAAAAATTGAACCAATGACTAAGCCAGAAGTTGATATATTACTAAATACCAACTAGACATGTGAGTGCTCAGCTGAAAGAAGAACACTGAAATAGTTGATAAGAAAAAATCTATTTCAAATTGCATATGCATATAACATTTGTCTAAATTTAAACAAATTTGTTATATTATTTGGGATAAAATATAACAGTTAATGCCAAAAAAAAATAATATCATTTAGGCGTACGATATATCCTTCAAATGGTTTAACTTTTGATAGCAATATTCGATGGAGACATACTTTATGTTAAAATGTTCGAAATTAAGAGAAGTAATTAAAAAAATAAAAAATAGCATTAAATTAACTAATTAAATAATTAAAAAAGTAGAAAAATAAGGAAATTTTTAAATAATTGAAGATTAAATCCTAATTTTGAGGTACTTAGAGACATTTTTTGGAAAAAAAATAGTTGACCAAATTAGGCGTACGATATGTCCTTCAAACGATTATAAATTTTGATAGAAATGTCTGATCTAGGTGTGCAATATGTCAAAACGCTTGAAATTCAGAGGGAAAACCCTAGGCAAATACCCAAAGGGGATTCGCTCCATTATGTTTTCCAAAAAACATCTCTAAGTGCCTCAAAATTAGGATTTAAGATTAAATCATCCAAAAATTTTATTTTTGTCTACTTTTTTAATTATTTAATTAGTTAATTTAATGTTATTTTTTATTTTTTAATTACTTCTCCTAATTTGGACTAATTTTTTTTGCAGACATTAAGATGTAAAAATAAAAACATCAACTTAAAAAATATGGGTGAATTAAAAATTATACACATATTTAATTATATACAGTAATGAATTTGAACAGATTAAATTAAATTTTGACTCAAATCTTTTAAAAAAATTGAACTAAAATCAAAAACTCAAAAGTGTATCTAGACACAAGTTATTTTCATGAAAAGTAATACTTCGTAAAATTAAAATAGATACCATTTTTATGAAATTCAGTTATAAAAATAACAAAGTTAATAAAAAAATTAGCCCAAATTAGGTAATATTTTTTTGGTATATTTATTTACCAAAATTATACTGTAAATTTTTAAACGATTTTAGTTTAAAAAAATTAAAAAATCACAATATTGTGGTCGTAACACTAATTTCAAAAATTGAAAAAAAATTATACTGTGAATAAAAAAATTGATTTTAAAATCGTACGCTAATTTTGTTCTTTATTTCAGTCGCTAACACTTTTTGTGAGAGAATATTATGGTCGCAAACATTAAAAAAAATCACAATATTCTGTCGCAAAAATTGTTAGCGATTGAATTAGCGACAAAAATGGTCACACCCAATTTAAACGTATTTTACTGTCCCAAATTTCAAAATATTTTTAAAACAGCCCTAAATTTCAAATTATTTATTAAAAAAGTATTATTTATTAAAATTTGTCTTAATTCATTGCATAATGTTATATATTGTCCTTATGCACCTAAACAGCTAGCTGTGCAAAACCCAAATATGAAAGGGCGTGATTGTTGGGCTCTTATTTCACGAGTGTTGAACGGTACATAATTTACCTTTTGCTGGTGGTAAATGACTGGTGGTATCATCATCAATTAACGTTTGCTAATGAATAAATGATTTGTTACTATTAGGGATAAACGTATATACTTAAGATCAATCTATCATATTATCAATTTTAATAAAAAATTATTTTTTATTTTATTATCATATTTATTATTTTATTGAATTGTTAATTTGACAAATTTTTGATTAAAATTAGAAACGTGTTATCATGTTAGAGATTATGATAATGAGAAACAAGTCTTTTAAAATTTTAATATAAAATTATTTTTGATTGTAGGATGATTGTGAATAGTATATAATCCAGATATATCAATATATATGTGATGATTTTTATTGGATAAAGATTAATAAATCTCATTTATTAAATTACATATATAGATGATATACATGTGAATATCATCATTGAATTAACTCAATTGAAAATTTCTATATGTCAATAGAAAGTTCTTAAGAAGAAATATAATAGTTTACTTTGACCCGAGATTATTATAGTAATTAACAAATTATTTATTATTATTTAATTTAGGACATGTCT
>PYAF01006234.1:1686027-1725769 GCA_007407185.1 Glycine tomentella | reverse complement strand
AAAGATTTTTAAGTCATTAATTGATTAAATGTATTAGCTTATTATAGTTTGACAATAATATTATATTTTATAGAGTTAATCTTGAGTTTAAATGATGGAAAAAAATATTACATTATTATTTTATTAAATCTTGAATATAATATTATATTACTACATATCAAGATAAGATAATGTGATTAGTTATTGTAATTAGTCATGTGATTAATTATGAATTATTTTTATCTTATATAAAGAAACTTCTTAAAATAATAAATATAAAATAATATTTATTTTTATAAAGATAAAGAAATATAAATTTATTTTAAATAAAATCAAAACTCAAATCTATATCTCTTTAATACTATAAGTAGAAGCATGTCAAAGTGTATCAGACATTATTAGAAAAGTTCAAACCAGTTTTATTTTGCAAGCAGATTAAGAATAGTTTAGCATCTACTAAAAGCAGCTGCTGCACCGCTTGAAAGAAAATTGATGCACGGCTTGTTATGTGTTTTTTATCATTACCAGCGAAGAGGGGCACGGAGTGCCCGTGTCTCTCTAAAATTTATAAATAAAATACAAAAAAGCCGAAGATAAATATAAAAATAGTGAAAATTTATTAATTTATAGGTTATAAATTTTTTTAAAGTTTAAAAAATAATTTATATGTAAAATTTCTAATAAAATATCCGTACGGTATAATTGGTAATTGTTTTTAGTTAATTATAAAAAAAAAAGATATCAATGAAATAAAAATAATAAACTTGAATAGTTTTAGATATTTGTTTTGTAAAGATTTTCTCCATTAATTATACTAATTAATAAATTTTTAATATTTTTAAAAAAATTGAGAATCTCAACTCAAATAAGTTAATACTATTTATCATATTAGTTTGATCTAACTTCAACTCAAATATATTTCCTTTTAATTTTATCGTATAATTTTTTTAAGATACATTTTTTATATTTAATTAAAAATCTCAAAAGAAATAAGTTCTCATTTATTTTATAAGTGTACGCTAATTTCATATTAAATATACTCCCTTTTAATAAAGAAGCATAACAAAAATAATTATATTAAAAATGGGAAAATATAGAGAAATCTAAGAGATTGATTAATTATATATTTAATAAGTTTAATAACATATTTTTTAATAATTTAAAAAAGGAAAACATAGATTTTTTTTATTTCTTTATAATTTTAAATATTTTTTTTTCATTTTTAAAAATTTGACTAAGATAAATTGAAAAAAGAAAATCCAACAACAGCCTTATTCATTAGTTGTCATAAGTTAAAAGGAGAATAAAAGATAAGCAATTCTTTCTTCCCATCTTTTCTTCCCTGTAAAAGTTGTGTATAAGAGTATATTTTAAAAAAGAAAAATAATAATGTATACACAAATAATACTGAAATCTTGAAAAATGCCTCTTCCATTTTCATTTCTTTCGCCTAGTCACTCACATTTGTGCTCGCATCCTTCCTTAACTGTAAAATTCAACTGATCATTCTCATCTCTATTCCAACTCCATTTATTTTACACTCATCCCATACTCTTTGTTGTAGCCTTGTTGCTTGTGCCCCTACCCAACTCGAAGTGGTGAATTAACAAAGATTCAAAAGAAGAGTGAGATAAAAAGAAGAGGAAAAGAGATGAAAGATAACTGAACGCAGGAATTTGACTGTGTTATACCATTTGAATACATACGTACTGTACATTTTGTAGGTTAGAGAAAATGAGCAAGAACGTGAAGGACTGATTAAGACTTAAGAGAAATGGTGCAGTTACTCTGTTACAATTACTATTGAAATTGAATTTGTTTTTATCTATTTGTATAGATGATGATGATGAATGTCATAAATAATGTAAAGAAAAATTGAGAAAAAAATAATAAAGTAAAAAAATAATAAGAAAGTGAATATATATTTAATATTTTCCTTCTCTTAGTTACTTATTTTCATTTTTTATGATCTATAAAATTTTTTGTATTTATTTATTTGTAAGTAAGGCTAATTTGGGTTAATGGCCTGGTAGAAGATCGAGTTGGGCATAAAAAATATAGTCCAAAAGGAGTGCGATTTGGGTCAAATTAATTCATTTTGATTTCTCTGTCTAACAATGAATTATCTATTTTGATAACTTTAAATAAGCGCTAATTTTATGAATTTAACGTGGAAAAAAATGCCTAACATCCCTTTGTTGCTTAAAAGGCCCAAATTTAGTCCATATTTAAAAGGTCTTTACATATAAAATATTTTTTTAAGAAAATGGTCTTTTTCGTTTTCAAAGTTGAATTTAATGCACAAGAAAAAAAACGTTGATGGGAAAGTTTTGAGCACAGACAGACGTTGATTTTGATCAAAACTGGATGTTAATTCAATTTGTTATATACATTCTTTCTCAATTTTCTTTTTCAAAATTTTGAATTTTGATCCACATCAAGTTGTATGTCAGATTCACATTTGGGTACGTAGTTGCATTATCTTTGATCGTTCTGTTTTGTTGATGCACATTTGTCCAAATGTTTCTAAATTATAGCATATGTAGATTTGTGATAATGGGTAATCATTATTGCGTTGGATTGACCTTCATAGCTATACCTTCAAAAAAATTGAGTTTGTGAAGTGTGTACCACGTAGCTGGAAAATGGAATGCTGCCAATTTGCTTCTACTGTATTTAAGAAACTGATTGCGATTGCTTATGACTTTAAGCAAGTTACTTTTACTTTAAAATTCGGGTTTTTTAAGTTTTATAAATATTATTTAAAATCTTTAACATTGACAAACTTCAGGTTATATTGGATATAAGCCTATTTTCATAAGTCCTGTGCTAAGAAATGTGTTTTGCAACTTATGTTAATGAAGGCCTTGATGTTGGAACTGCCAAGAGCGTATAATGATTTGATTTTCATGTGATTGGAGTTGAAGAGGTTGTCATGAACCATATTGCTAGTCTCCTCGCTAGAACTTCATGGGTTCCTTTTGCGGATCGCTTTCATTTTGAGCCTTAACTAAATGCAACAAAAGATGTTTGCATTCATGTACCAAAAAAATGTAAAATTTGTCTCTGACGTCAAAGGATTCGTTGCTATTCATTGTTACAGTATAGTTGACAGTGAGTTTCCTGAATAAGATTGTGCGTCAATATTTGTTGTTTGTAATTCAGCCATGTAAGAAGGTTTCAAGCCAAGTAAGAACAATACCAAATTGGTTCACATGCCACATCTGTACAAATGAATAATGTTTATGGTGGTATTCGCGTAACCCAGAATCAACTCTTTTATTTAAAGTTTAACGTAGGAAAATAATACTTGTACATCCATTATGAATGAGTGTGGACTACGTGTTAAAATAATAAATAAGTATCTAAATATCATGATTCTTTAATGTATCGATTCTTCGTACTTGAAGTTTGTGAAATTTTTTAATTAAGTCTCTAAAATTAAAAAAAAAAAATGCAATTACTTGCTTGAACTTAGTTAAAAAATTGTCATTGGAATTTGAGGGTAGTTTATGGCCCGTAAAAAGAAATGTTTAATTATGTTTAATTATATTTTTTATCTTTCAAGTATCATAATAATTATACAATTTTAGTCTTTTATGTTTCTATTTGCATCAATTAGACCATCATGAATCAACTAAAAAATAAGGAATTCAAGCCCTAAGTATACATCTTATTTCAAGTATACCAACAAGAATGATAAACTGAGGCAATAAATTGCATAATTGTAATATATGAGAGATCTAATTAATATAATTAAAATCTAGAGAATTAAAATCACACATTTATAATACATGAGATACCCAAATGACAACTAAAATCTAACTGAATTAAATCACACAATTATATGGGTAAGAGAATTGATTCTAAGAGGTATCCCTGTACACTATAAGTATTTTATTATTGTTTTTTCTTTGATATTTCTTGTAACAAAAATTTTACATTGAAAGATTTACTTAGATTAGAGATTTGAATTCTGATTAAACAACAAAACAAATATTGAAAACATCTATAAAAAAAAAACTGTATCTAAATTTTGTATTAAAAACATTCACACAAGACACAATATTTAGAAGAAAGAAATCCAATGAAACAAACAAATTAACGATAAAATATTTTTTTTTAAAAAAATTCTATAGATAAGCATATATTTCTAGTAGTTTGATAGTACAAAACAGGATGAGCCTAAATTAATTTGACAAGGGCAACAACCCAAGATTGCTAATTTGGATGGTATATACAGTACTCATGCAGTCTATAACAATAAAAGAGAAGGCAAAAGAAGAAAGTTGTGGAATTTAAAGGTTACGTTGTGCAGCTATGTATGTATGTATGTAAATTAATTCAGCGGAATCCTCTTCCTCTTGATTGATAGAGTTCGAGCCTGCTCTTGGCCTCTAGTAAGAGTTGTTCGATGGAGGGTTCGTCTATGAGATGTGTCTGCTTGGTGCACCACTCGAGAACAATGAGCACCTCTTCTTGCGCCAGTGTCTCGCTTTTGGGGACGTGTAGCGCTATGTAACAAAGCAGAGTGACTGAAGGAATCTGAACCATTTGCTCCCCAAAGTAAATGAGTTGAATCAAGTGCTTAGCGCCCCCTGCCTCTATGATGGCGTTGCAGTGATTCTCATGAAGGTAGTTGTCCGTACAAGCAAATTTATTGAGTGCAATGGCCGCTTCCATGCTAACTTGTGCCTCTCTTTCGTCAAGAAGCCTCACCAATGGCCCTATTAGTCTTGTTTCAGTCGCCCTGAAAGTCCTCGCCAAATTACCAATGGATCTGACGCTGGCTATGAGCAGGTCCGGCTGTTCTTTTTCGATTACTTTAAGGAGCTGATCCACGACAGCCTTGGCAGCAGGGGAATTCGGTTTGAATGCAGAGTGCCTCAACTCCGAATGTTGCTCTGACACGGCTGTGATTTCCATCAATGCCATTGCCGAATACGATTGCACGTCGTCGGGTCCTTTTTCTAGCAGAACCGCGAAACACAAAAGAGCCCTTGACTCTGTTATGCTCCGACACACAATCAAGTTTCCCCTCGAGAGTTGCCATAAGGCTCTAGCTGCCATGGCCTTCATCTGTGCCTTGGTCACCGCGTCTTCATATTCCCTCCCCTTAATACTCGTCCCTGCAATTGACACGTGAGAATTATTCCCACTTTGTTGTTGTTGTTGTTGTTGTTGTTGTTTCTTGGTGTTAGCTTTGTCATTCTCCACCATGGCCCCCTTTATGGCCATTGTGTTAGAAACCACGTTGTGCATCAAATTGGCTGACTGATTCACCATCGGGTGAGCCATCTGCTTATCATCTTCCTCTTCCTGCACACTTGTTGTGTTACTCGCCATTAAAACCGAGTGAATCGATTTGTGTTTGTTTGCAATGGCGTACTTGCTATGCTCTTCAATTGTCTCAAATGCCAGATGGCTAACCAACAAGCGTATGGCATTGTTCTGAGAAAAATGATCCTGGCATTTCGGGTGATTTGCGGCGAGTTCAGAAATAGCCCACGCAACAACCGTTTGAACTTTCATGTGGCCTTCTTTGAGGACCTTGGCAAACACGGAACAGACACCAGCATTGACAATGTGTTCCACGCTTTCAGGATCGTTCCCAAGCAACCCGATGGCTCTGGCAGCATTTTCCTGACCGTCCATTTTTCCTTCCTTGAGAAGCTTCAACAGCGGGGGCACGCCGCCTTCTTCGATGATGAGTTTCCCGTAGCGGTTGTTGTCTCGAGCGAGGGAGACCAGGGAAGCGGCAGCGTCGGAACGTTCGTCCAAGGAAGCGCCGGAGAGAAGAATGGCGACCTGTTCCCAAATGAGGCAGAGGATGGGCTCGTTGGAGGCGATGGGAGGGAGGCCGAGGTACTCGTCGTCGCGCTCGTCGGCGGAGGCAGAGACGCGGAGGAGCCATTGGACGTCACCGACAGAATTCTCAAGCTGCATGGAGGTCTTGCGGAAGGCGGTGGCGGGGATGATGGTGAAGAGCTTCTTGATGAGGCTATTGGCACGACATTTGGTGACGAGAACGAGGGCCTTGTCAAGGACTTGTTCGGTGTCGTCGATGATACGGCGTGTGGGACGCTCGTAGAGGTCATTGCTGTTCCTGGCTGCCTGGCGGAGGAGGCCCGCTAGCTTCTCAGTTTTGGATTTCAGCTCTAGACATTCCTGTCGGAAATTCTGGACCTCTTCCGCAAGCTTCGAAACCTGGTCCGCCATTTGTATCGGGCTCGCCAGGATATCCTTGACGATGCTCGACATGTTTGCATCGGACCCTCACTACGACACAACAACGAACGTTGTTTTCAAATTGATTAATGATTGGATTCTATTGTTCGAAAAGATTCGTGGGACATGGAGGGGAGGGTGGCGGTAAGGGTGGCGCCTCAGGAGAGAGAAGTGAGAGAGGGGAGGGAATTATTATGGGAATGGTTAAACGGTTTTTTCTCCCAAAGTTTTTGTGTTCAAACTTCAAACTAGCATAATAATAGGAAGATCTTGGATGGATACATATAGTCGGTGCAAATGGTCGGTCCAAACCCAGCCATGACGATTCAAGTACTTGGGAGGACAACTTCTCCGCTTCCCACACCCAATGATTAGCGATTGTAAACCACGCTCTCTATCTACGCCTTCTTGCTCTCGTAATCGTACGCATCTACCAAAACAGTTACACGCGCCATCCAGGAAGCTCATATTATATTTAAACCAATTTGAGCAATGGCTTACACGCTGTGAGAAAGAGAGATAGAAAGCGCGATTGCAATCAATTTAATTAATTAATTGCAAATGCCTACACTAATCATCGCCAGTAAAGGGAGATTAATTCTAAGAGATCAATTTTAATTTATCTATACATTGATAATGTTTTATAAAAGGAATTTATACACATGTCATTCTCAAGAACTTTAAGCATTATTCTTGACCGAGTATTAATCAAATTTATTTGAAATTAAAAATCAAAACATTACACATAATATACATTCATTATTCATATCATTTTTTTTAAAGATGATTTTTTTTATAATTTTAATAATAGTAATAATAATAATGATTAATAATTATTATTGAAATTATACTTATTATTGTAATACTTGTCAGTAATGAATATGATAATTGCTATTGAATAATTAAATAATTTTTTTAGGATATGTTAGATTAAATGTATAATTAAGCATTTTTTATCTTCAAAATTAAAATATTTTATAAACAAGTCTAAATAAATATTTTTTACAATTCTGAATAAGAACCTTCCCTGATGTTCTCCACCCTAGGGTTCAAAAAGTTTCACACCATTTTAGCAATTCTAAAGAAATAACAATAAATCCTTTTCTTCTAAAATAACAATGAAATCTATACTATATCTATCTATACTATATACGTATAAAAATGTTTTATAAAAGAAATCTATACACATGGCATTCTCAATAACTCTAAGCATTAAATTTTTTTGACCGATCGAGTATTAATTAAATTTATTTAAAATTAAAAATCAAAACATTACATATAATATACATCATATCATTTTTTTTAGAAAAAAAAAGATCAAATTTTTATAATTTTAGTAGTAGTAATAATAATAATGTTTAATAATTATACTTATTATTATAATAATTGTCAGTAACGAATGTGATAATTGCTATTAAATAATTAAATAATTTTTTTAGAATATGTTAGACTAAACTTATAATTAAGCATTTTTATCTCCAAAATACAAATATTTTATAAACAATTAATTCTAAATAAATATTTTTGACGATTCTGAATAAGAACCTTTCTTGGTGTTCTCCACCGTACGTTCAAAAAGTTTCGCACCATTTTCGCAATTCTGAATAAATAACAATGAAATCCTTTTCTTCTAACAAAACAATGAAATTTATTACTTTCTTTTAATAAAAATAATTCAAATGATTACTATAAATAACAGTGAAATCCTTATTACCATAATTTTATACAGAGCATAAATTAATTTGCTCTAAGAATTGTAAATAAATATTACTGAAAAATATTTTACATATAACGTTCAAAAGATAAAAAAAAAAAGGATTACCAAACTAATAATAATAGTAATTTAATTTTAAAATTATAATATTTGAAATTATTATCAATATTAAGATTGATTGCTAGCAATCAACTTTTAAATAAATGTAGTTCTTAATTCTTAATTAGCAGAATTTGAAAATATTATTCATCCCAATATTTAAGAAGCATATACAGTGTATCAAATTTATATTTTCAGCAAAGTGGTTTTAATTCTTTGCCCCACATATATGAAATTTTGTATTACATGCAAAAAGTTTATATTTGCTGTAAACTGTCTAACATGTTTAAGCAAATTAAGGCCAATAGGTGTATTTTTGTGAATGGAGAGGGAAGTATGAACGTAAAGATTACATACCAGACACCAGCATGCCATCATGTGTTTGTAAATTAGATTTAACTGAATCTGATAAATTATACTTAATAGTCATGTCGTTGTTGTGTTGATTCCTTCGGTTGTCTCTATTTTCTCCCCGTCTCTTTGTTAAGGTAAGAAAATACATTCTCAAATTGATGTGCATACATATCAAAAAATTGATATAATATAATATTCATACATTTTACTGATTATATTATATTATATTCGAAATTTTGGAAATTTGATCACTTAAATATTATATCATACAAATTATATCATAATTATAATAAATTCCAATAATATTCATATCCATACATTTAATTAATCATTATTTATGTTTGAAACTAACCAAAATAATTTTGGTAATTACTGACAAGTAAATGAATAGTAACGTCCATACATTATGGAATAGAATAAAATTTTAAAAAGGAAACTGTGAAGGCAAATTAGTAGTTAGTAGTACTGAACAAATCACATATACCCTATATATTTGGGATATTGTTTTTGTATCCATTACCATTTCACTTCCATATTCATTTTTTGTGTTTGGTTATTCTTCCACTTCCATACTCTTTTTGTAGTGTCTTAATCGTCACAACGTTGAAATCCTCTTGTGGTAAGTGAGTAATTTACGTGTACACTATATTAATGCCTAACTAATACACCACATCCACTCGCCTATAAATACACTAGCAAAACCCCTTTTTTTCAAGTACGCTAGCTAAAAATATATTATAGATATATTTATTCATCTATAACTATTAATAAATATAATTATTCTCTATGGTATAACATTTTTTATTCTTAAATTACCTTTTAATATATATAATTATTTTTATTTTCTTCATGAACTTTCAAAATATAACTGCTACCACTTCTCCTAAAAAAACTGTTATCACTACTTTCTTTAATTACAATTTTTTAAAATAAAGATAGAGATCCGAAGTGCCTCTTATTTAACTAGTATATTACAAAATAAAATATAGTGATATTTTTAGCTCTTTAACCATCCTCATGTTATCTTTATTTATATACTTGATCTTCTTAATTATCTATTTCTTTCGGTCTACTATCATTTTTTCTATCTTTAAATTGAATTTTAATAGTTTTTTAAATCCAACAATTAAAAATTATTTTATATCATAATTTTAATTATCTTTTATAAATATAAAATATAATGTATATATTAAAATATTTGTTTATTATATATTATTTTAATTTGATAAAGTAAGCATTATCCTGTAAAATACTAATTAATCAGTATTTACTATTTAGGTTCTCGGAATCATAATTGCGTATTTATAATACAACTTTTTTTTTTTTTTTATAAACCATAATACAACTTTTTAACTTGCATGATTGTGTAATGTGAAATAGATAAAGCATTAATGATTTTAAATAAATTTCATTAGTCCATTTCAATCAATTCACCTTCTCTTTTTATATATATGCGATTCAGAGAATCTGTTATTCTTTTTTCTTGTTTCGTTCCGTTGGTCGTAATCAAATAATCTATAACTTAAGGATGAATCAACTAGCTAGGATTGCTATCTCGTTTGAGCACTTGTTGGATCAGTGGCATCAAATTACATCATATATAGGTGGACGTTGCATCACCCAAATGAGGACACTTGAAAAAGAAAAAGCACATCATTTCTTGTAGCACATCAATTCCGACTGAATTGAGCCAGTTTTCAAATGTTAAGCCCAGGCCTCAGTCATTTTGAGTTATTTAAAAAAGGCTTATTTTAGGTCCAAATTTAGTTTAATATTTTGTCAAGTCCATTCCTTAATATATTCAAGGCATTTGTTATATCCACTCCTTCTCTTTGCTTATTCATTTCCCTTTTTATTTTGTTTTTCAAAAATGTTCTTTTTAAAAAAATACACTCCCCTTGTCGACAGTTCTTGAAAAATCACCCACTCCCAAGAAAAATTCACACAACCCTGTCAAGATTTTAGCACAAAGGTATCAATTGCTGTGATTTGCAGTATATAGGTATCGATACACATACAGAAAAGAGAGACACTAAATGGCAGCAAATGAAAGCGCACCGGCGCGCGATAGGAATCTATCTAGGCATGACCGTGTGGAGCTCATCGCGAACGACCAAGGAAACAAAACAACACCCTCTTATGTTGCCTTCGATTACACCCAAAGGATGATTGTTTTTTTTTTTTTTTTCAAACTGCAAACATAAATTAATTAAGCAAGCATAACAGAAGCCATGAGTAGTGACAACTACCATGCAGAGAGCATACAAAGTTTTGGTAAACAATGAACACCCCGAAGGTGTTGTGCATAGATCATTTACATACATACCCATCCCCACCCAATATGGTGCTCAACCTCCTTTCCACGATATGCATAAGAACCAGTGCTTAGTTGCTGATCGTCCACCCCACATGTCCCTACAAAAGAGTTTCGAATACTGTATTATTCCAGACCCACACTTCACTAAATTTGCTTTAAACATTCTGCTATGTCCTTTCTCCACACAAAGGATGATTGGTGATGCTGCTGAGAATCAAGTTGCTGCCAACCCAACCAATATTGTTTATGGTACTAGTACTTCAATTTATCCTTTTCAGCGCTTAATGTATTTCTTCCGCCGGGGGGGGGGGTGATTTTTCCAAAACTGTGAATAGGAGAGTATTGTTTTTGAAAGAAGACACTTTTGGAAAATAAATTGAAAAGGGGAGTGTGTAAGCAAATACGGGAGTGGATATAGTAACTCCTATATTTAATTCAAGATATGCCCCATTTTTAGGTCGAGGCCCAAATTGTCATGTGAAAATTTATTTTTCTGTGGAGGAAGTTGTTAAACATACCTCCCTTTCACGTATTTTTTCAAATATATCATTTCTTCTTGTTGAAATTAGTACACCCCAAAATTGTGTAATTTAAATTTCAAATTATTATTAGGATTTGTTAGGTTATTACAGTTTTTATTATTATATTTGAATAGGAATTAAGATTAAATAAGTTTATTATTAGTATGTATTATTAGGAGGTTGTTGAACTACTCTTATATATATAAGAATCTCATTGAGAAAAAAATATATGAAAGAGAACGGAAGAATGAATAAAACGAATTAGGAATTATTATTTCAATTTATGTATATCTACTTTTCAACATGATATGAGAGCTATGATTCTCTCCATGAATGAGAGTCATGGTATCCTCCATAAAAGAGTTATGGTTCCCTCCATGAATGAGAGTCATGGTTTCCTCCATGAAAAAAATTATCTTCCGTTGTCATAAGAGTTTTTCTTCTTCATATTCTCAAACTTTCATCTTTTTTTTTCTTTTTCCGTATCAATACCTATATTTCACTTTTATTTCTCCTCACATAACCTTCGCATCTTCGGTCCCGGCTTGAATTCTTGCTCGTATCTTAATCTTCTTCCAAAAAACAACACAAATGACATAACATAAATCCGTTTTGAATCCTTCTCATACCTCAGTGTTGAAACCTCTATGCACATATTCCATTTGAAGGTTATTAATGTGAAACTCGTTGCATTGTTCTGAATCCTTTACAGACCAATCCTAAAGTCTATTGACATGAACATGTGATTGTTCTGAATCCCTTCTCGTATCTCAATTCTCCATGCACGTATTCCATTTGAAGGTCATTGATGTGAAGCTCGTTGCATTGTTCTGAATGCCTAAAGTCTATTGACATGAACATGTTATTGTTCTGAATCTCTTCCCGTATCTCAATTTTCTTTCTACCTCACATAACCAAAGCACATGCTGTGGACTATCCTAAAGCACCTCTTGAACCTATTGCTGATCAAAGTCATTCCTAGAAAAGTGTTTGAATAAACAATTAGCAAGTTGGATATGATCTATATTCATGCACCAACTTGAGGAGAAGTGTTAAATTGTGTAATTTAAATTTTAAATTATTATTAGGATTTGTTAGGTTATTACAGTTTTTTGTTATTATATTTAAATAGAAATTAAGATTAGATCAGTTTGTTATTGGTCCGTATTATTAGGAGGTTGTTGAACTACTCTTATATATATAAGAATTTCATTGAGAAAAAATATATGAAAAAGAATAAATGAATAAATAAAATGAATTAGGAATTATTATTTCAATTTATGTATATCTACTTTTTAACCTTCTCCTTGTTCTTTCTCCTCTTTCCCTGCCAACAGATCCATCCTCATCGTGTTAGATATAACTGTGCAAGTGCTTCATCGTTGTTGTGACTTACTGATCCAGTGTCCTTACACAGCACTGTTTGGTTGGCTTGTTTGTTATTTTTCCATATGCAGAGAATGGCATTCAGGTTTTCGTTTCCGGAGGACGTACTGTTGGAGCACATGCTCTCGTTATTCATTTCAAGTGAAAGGGACTGGAACAGGATCATGCTGGTGTACTAGTCGTGGTACGGGATTTTTTTTTTTACAGACAAAAGGAAATATTATTAAGAGAACCCACTTTTATAGACAGAAGGAAATATTACTAAGAAAACCTACACACGAAGTGCAGGATGGGATAAAAACCATAGAAAAAAAAGTTAATTGTAAATACACTGCATCAATCATATTTTGTGGGGAACTGTTACAGAGGCTCCGACTCGCCCAACTGCACCCTTGATGGAACAAAAAAGAGGCAAGGGGGTGGTGGAGATGAATACAAAGGGGTACACCAATTTTAGAAAACAAAGAAGGATATATTTGGAAAAATAGTTACAAAATAAGCAAAAGATAGTATATTTAACAATAACAAAAATCCTCTCTAGAACTCGCTTGAAACATAGACTACTTGCGTTTGAAGTAAAATATTTTCGGAAACGTTTTTTTAATAATCATCTTTACACATGCTACTAGTCTATTGTTAAGAGATATATGTGTGCTACTAAAACCACTATAAAAAATTATTATGCCACTAAAACCATCCTTTGATTTTATAAGGACTAATATCAAATATTCAGAAAAAAGGGACTAAGTCAAATTTTAAAAACGTTCGGTCACTAAAATTTGTCACGTGTACAATACTAACGTGAAATTTTGTTAGTGATGGTAGCATTAAATTGGTCACGGCTCTTCACGAGTATAAATTACTTATAAACTTGAATTCATCAAAATTAATCCAAATAATTTAAATGAAATAATTTTTATATTTGAGTCAGATCTAAATCGGATCAATTAAATTCATTAATTTTTGAGTTAGATCACAAATTTTAATATTTTAACTAATTGACCTATGACTTATTGTTTTCTATTAAATTATTATTATTATTATTATTATATATAATATATATATTTTTAAATTAAAATATTAATTAATAATTTAATTAAGGGAGACTAGACCTTGTCCACTCTCCTCTCTTCTTTTCTCACTCAATTCTCATATATCACAATTTCACTCATGAAAGTTAGGGTTCAAACTATTTTAGATTTATTTAAAATTTCATCGGCATTACTCATTTGACTATTTGAGAATATTGAAATTTCCAAATTATGATTTAATAATTTTAGTTTTTTATTTTTAGGCTTCATGGGTGTGGTGCTTGTTTATTTTATTTCAATTTTTAAATTATATTTAATATAGTATGTTAACTTATGTGATAATGATGACAACAATACGATTCTCCCTTATCTTTTCTTTCACTATTACAATTACAAATAATGTATTCGGTATCCAATTTAATAAAAATTTCAACTTATAAAAAATATTAAATTTTAAAAAATACCATACAAATTTAAATACTTTGATCTAATCCAATCAAATTTAAACATGCTTAATCTTAAGAATACATGTTATTTATAAGTTTTGTTTGTGTTAGATTAGATGAATTTTCAAAATCAAAATTAAAATTAAAATTAAAATTTTATTTCAATCAATTCGATTTTTAAATTCATTTATCAAAATTTTCAGTTTTTATTAAAATTAAATAAAAACCTCAATCTCTGTTTGCCAATCAAAATCTGACATTATTTCAAGCGTGAGACGTTTATTATTTATTTGTGTAACGATCAAGTCTCATAACAACTATGGAATACAGCCAAGTGTAAGCATAAGTTATAAAGACGTTTTGTATTTGGATTGGGCTTTGTGGTGTTTGTTTGGTGCTGATAGGAGTGTGTTGTGTGTATGGTACTATGGTTTAACTCGTGTAAAACTAAATTAAATCCAATTTTGAATCAATTATACGGATTTGATTTCAAATCTAAATTATATTGCTTTTATATTTTAAAGTTGATTTTAAATTAAGTTCAATCGCCTCAAATCTTTAAGTAAAAAAATATGTTTTAAATTTTAATCATAACCGTTTTTAGCCAAAAATAGTTATTAAAAGTTTAAACCAATTAAAGCTTCCATTCACTAGAAAGAAAAACAATTACTATAGCAGTGCAACTTAAATAGTTAAATGGCGATTTATATGTGTATTTAGTAAGTGTTTTTGTTGATATAATTTGTCTTTTTGCACATGCTAACTGTCGGCAAAGCAGGTTGTAGTGCTTTTTGGTGGTTAATGTTAAAAGAGCAATTAATTTTGTATTTTTCTTTCTTTTTTTTTTTGTTATGAAGGTGAAATCAAATTTTTATGTAATTTTGGTCACTGACGACACCATCAAACGAACAGATAAAGAAATTCACAAAGCAAAACATCCATCCCTAACAAACAATATTAATAGAGGAATGAAGCAGAAGAATTAAGCCATTCAGGCTTTCCCTTCGACCCTTGCATGAGTGAGTCCAGCGCATGCGTCAACGAAATCGGTGGAGAAGACCTGAAGCCTATCAGGATGAAGAGCCTGGCGCAGCCATGAATGCGTCGGGTAACAGGTTTAACACAAAGAACGGGGTTATCCGCGACGGGCGTAACGGTGTTCTCGATCCTGTAGAAGTATTTGCGCGACGTAACGTGTTGATCCAATTATCCTTCAGAAAACAACTCCGCCACGGTTTTCCCGAAAACGGCGTCGTCCTGATGGATCAGATACTCACCCATTCCTCCAAGTACTTGATTATGATTTCGGAATGTGTCTCAGAAAGGAACTTCTTGACGTGGTTGAGGACGAGGTCGAGGCCGAGGGAGAGCTGGCGGTAGATGGAGAGGGATGCCGATTTTGTTGGTTGCGGAGTCCTGATTGTCTTTCTTCGTTCCATCTGTTTAGACACCCGAGAACCCATCTTCACTCCCACGATTACATTACCTGCTCACCATATATCTATATCAAATGACTGACTTTTATCCATGCGAGTTGTTACACTCGCAACAAGAAATTATTACCTATTTATCATTCTGATAGCATAATTAAGATTTTCGATTTGTTACTAAGAGTTAACAAAACTTTATTATTTGGATCTCCTTTATAATTTTTTCCCATACTTAGAGAAATTTAAAGATTCTGATACAATAGTTAAACAAGTTGAGCATGTTATTAATTCTGCGACTTCAAACTGACTTTCTCTGCTTTTTAAGTCACTATATAGATCAATTTCATGATTTAGATTTTACATATCTTAAAACGCGTGTTACTTTATAAATATAAAGATATGAATATTTATAAAATAATAAAAGTATTTATTAGTTTTTTTTATACTTAAAATATATTTTCAAAGTAATAATTATTTGATTTAAATATTTAAAATATTTATTAGTTTGTATTTAAATACCAAAATGCTTTTGCATTTGATCGTTTTCTTTTTCACCTCGATTCTCGTATTATCAACTGTAACCTGACTTATTATAAAATGTATGTTACAATAATTTTAAGAAAACTAATATGCCCTAAATAGCATTAATTATTTTTATTTCTTTACGTGTGATTTTAAGCCACACTAACCAAACTGTGCATTAAGGATCAAAAAGTCAAAATGGATTTTTTTAATCATTCTATTATATACCTATATAAAAGCTAGCATAATTACATAATTGGACATTATACATTGGTGATACTTAGCAACAAATAGAGGCAAAATCGTTATTGGACATCCTATCTTTTTTGTGTGTTCAGAAAAGACAAATTTTCTAATCGCACCCACTTTTTAATAAGCGCACCCGCTTTTTAATAAGCACACTCCAACATTTTGAAATTAAAAAATTGTTCATTGCACCACCTTTTTGATAAATCCACTTTAATATTTCAAAATTAAAACTTGCTAATTGCACCCACTTTTTGATAAGTAAATTAATATTTCCGTATAAATCTTAAATACTCATTATATCATTTCTTTCATCCTTCTCACATGTTATCTCTTTAACGCGTAGGCAATGGTATTACTTGTGTACGTAAGGTATCGTACTAGCCAATTGCAAAAATGCAAAATCTCTATTATTTTAATTTTTTTCCCGAAAAGACTCTAAATCACTAGTAATGTAGAAATTCCTCTCTTATTTACTGGACAACTGTCTAGAAGCTTGCTAAGTGCAGTGATTTTCTTTCATTTTATGTTATGATTTCCATAATCTCCTAATTTGGGTCCTTTATATTTTTAATATTGTTGGTTCTCATCTCAATTGACTAAGTCTAATTTAAGGCCTGATTTCAATAGAGGTGTATTATCACAAGAAGAAAAAATTATCATTGAACTTCACTTCTTTCTTTTTCTTATTAATTTATTTGACAATTCTCTAGAGTGCAATGGTCTCCTTTCATTTTATGTTATGATTTTCACAATTTTCTCCTTTAGGCCCTTCATATTTCTCAATGTTGTTAGTTCTCACCTCAATTGGCTGAGTCTAATTATTGACAAGTTTGCACAGGCGTTACAAAAGATTGAACCTTAAATGGATCAATTGCTTATGGTCTGATTTCAACATATGTATATTATCACAAGAACAAAATATTATTATTGAACTTCACTTCTTTCTTTCTCTTATTTTTTGCTACACATTCATTTTTTCATTAATAAATTATGCTAGACCTTGCAGTTTTTTTAAATATCTTTTCAGTCTGGATGATATGTTGTCTTAACTACATTTTTAAGAGTTATGTGTGTTCAAATATCTTCTTTATCATCTTTTCTCTTTTCTCAACTCTGGAACATTCTTCTTCTCTGATGTTCTCTGTCTTCTCACCATTTTCTCTTTTCTCTTACCTTCTTTATTCACTCAATTTATTTTCTCTCTCTTATAACAATAAACCAGTGAAATATCTCTTTAATTCTCTGATAATCGTTCAACATCGCAAGTCTCGCTGAAGATGTCTTTGCCAGCCATTGTGACTACAATTTCTTCATAATTTTTTCATGATTTATAGTGATCTGTAGCAACAAAGGTGAACAATTTTCTTAGTTTCTATTTTCTTGGTTGATTTTGATTTGCCCTAATTACTTTCTTTATTTTTTTCTCCTTCATCAAAATTACTCTAATATTGTGAATAAGGAGACATACCCAAAAATTACTCTATTTTCTTGGTTGATTTGGGTTAAAGTATTTTGTGGAAAAAGATACTAAATGGATCTTTATAAGAATAGATGGGAATTGGAAATTTTTTTAAATATTTATTTAATTTTGTTCTAGATTGATTTATTGGTTGCAAATTATGTGTTTGATCAAATGTCAAAGTGACATTTTTGGGTATGTTTTCTTATTTCTCATTTTATTTTTAAATTTATGACACATTTGAGACTACTTTTCACCTAGAAACTATTTAGTTGATTTTGTCGGTTTGGTATTATCTTATAGAGTAGGAAATTTTTCACATACAATCTTTGATTATTGTTGCTTATCTTTTGTTTATATTACTCCTATTAATAATCAATAGTTAAATTATATTTGTTTTAAAAAAAGTTAGTAAATTGAAACTGATATTTATTGTAGAAATTTAGATGAACGGGTAAATGATCAATGAAATGTTCAATTGTGAAATTTAATGCAGGGACCTCTATAAAAGTTAACATTGATACAAACTTAAGTGAATGATGATGACTAGAAGATGAAGGTCTAGAGTGTAGAAAAGATGCAGGACAAAATGGAAAGAAATGAAGGTATTATTTTGGTAAATTAAAAGAGAAGACCTAAACAAGTGGAAAGTTTACTAGCAGAACATTAATTTTGCATAAAAATTCCAGTTGTTTTCTTTAATGTAAGTTCATGACTGAAAGTTGCTTGCTACATATTACAATTTTTGCTTAGATTAAAAATTAGTATTTTTGTTCCAAGCTAATTGTTTCATTTTTTCTATCCATCTTATATCTTTATCTTATAGTGATTATATGAATTGAAATTCTATCAGGTTTTCAATCAGTCATGCATTAGTCATATTCCACTCAAATTATTTAAGTTTTCAATCTTTTTAAAATTGTTGTAACCTATCAGTTACATTTATAGACAATATTCTATTTCTAGGATGAAATTTTGTAAGATATTAACAAAATTATTAAGAAGTACTACATTACAAATTGATCGTCAGCGCCTACAATTATATTATACTATATCTATATACCTATTGTTATTAAATAATCTTTCTTTATTACACATGCAAAAAAAAATGCTAACGTACGCAATCGAAAATAAAAGATATACACAAATAAGTTTTAGAATTTTCATTCACGTGTTTACTTATAATTATCATATCTTTATATTACATACAACAAACGTAATTTCTTATTCCTATTATAAATTTATCATTTTCTTCATTTCTAAAATATTTATATGTTTGCTTATTATAAAAATAATTATTATTAAATTTGAAGTGAAATGAAGCACAACAAATCGGTACATCCCGTGCGAACACACGGGTTATCGACTAGTTATTAAATAAAAGGCTTGAGAATAGGACAAATGTTGCCAAATTATGATATGATGACACTGGGGTGTTTTCTCCACTCAAATTTTCTTCAGTTATCTTGAAGGATTTTAATTTGGGAAGGGAAGTGCCCCTCTAACCTCTATTACTCAATTGTCTTTTACAATGTGGAGAGCCATCATCCTCATTAGTCATTATTGGTGGCCGGTCATCGTTCTCATTGGTCCACTTGTATATGGTTGTCTGTCCAAACTCGTATACCCCCTTGCGCGGTAAACGAGAGATTATTGGGTCTGTAAGCTGAGACCGTTTATTAGACGCTGGGAGGTTTGGGACCAGCACATCGACCTTCCTCCTCTGGTTCAGGGCTTCATGTCATCAAACCATGAGTACATGGTTTCGTACAGGGAAAATGGGAAGCAATACATCTCGAAGATGGCTGCCAAGACTAGACGTGGTGTAAGTTTTGTTGACATTATAATTTGTCTATTTATCTTTATTATGATAGAGCACATGATTCACACTAATGTTTATATATCTTAATTTATAGATTGATGGGCTGGAGATGTTGTACTTTGCGCTTAGTCATGATCAGTGGTCGGGCTACAGTCGCGAGGGGGTGCAGCAGAAAGTCGGTCGCATAATGTCTATCTTCAGAGAGAGTTGTCGCCTGGAGGAGGCAGGGCCACATGCACTAGAAATCCAGCTTCAGGAGGAGCCACAAGTGTCTGTTGGCAGTCGAAGACAAGAGGGGCATGGGCTAGAGTGTCGACGGAAACAGATGCATCATGTTTCTGAGCCCATTGTAGGTATTAGGCCTCATACTTTGGGTTATTTTAGGTCTCCATATGTAGCATCGACATACGACAGTCAGCCCCTGTATTATGAGTATAGTCAGTACGGAGACATGGAGTACGGGGGATGCAGTTCGCAAAGTCATATGCCTCGACCGGCTGACTCCCAGACCCAGCCTGTATATGTGGCTACTGCAATGGCGATGACATCAGCGGATGTTGGGCCCAATAGTGACGTAGCTCCTACTGAGTGGATTGGTGCTGACATTGACGAGATGCTCTCCCAGCTTGATTATTCTGTTGGAGGTTGTGGTGGTTGGCCATCAGATATACCATATTCCACCCCAGCTGATGAGCATCCCCAGCCCTCATATTCAAAGCAGGCCACTCTATGTCCACCTTCATATATAGACCCTTATGGTGCATACCCTTCTCAGCCAGACCCTTCTCCACGACCTTGTAAATGGAGGCTACCTGATCGTCAGGCGCGTCATCATCAGTGGCCACCGGAGTCTTAGTTTTTTCGTCGTTTGTGTTTTTTCATTTTAGTTGTAATACATTTTATTTCTTATGTTACATTTGTTTCGATGTTTTTTTTGTAACAGTTATTTTAATCAGTCGACATATTAACAATGACTAACACTGTAAATAACAGTAATCGATAAGAGAGGCAAAAATCCAAATGACAAAGAACACTATTTAATAAAAGAAGATAATGTAACAGACATTTTAACTAACAATGACAATTGAAAATAACCAAACTCATAAACACTACTTAACACAATGAATCATTCTAGCGAGCATTATGACCATGTGTCATTCCATTTGGGTAATTGATTTGTTAAAAATAGCTAAAATCTCTATTGGACAAAAACTTTTCCAGTAGTTGGATTCTGCTAACAACTTAAACACTTCTTCATCGCTTGTCAACTCTATTATGTGATATTCGATTGTGTAGTCTGAATATTTTGCATGGGCTGGTTGTCGGAAAAATAATTTTCTTACCAGCCATGACTTGTGAATTCCATAAAGGGGAACCCCTACAGGCACAACTTGCTTTATGACATCCTTAAGTGTTTCAATGTTTCATTCTGAGGAATTTCAAACCTTATTGGATTTGTTCCAGTGAAGGAATAACCCACAAAACCGCCTTGTCGTTCTATGTTTCACTTGTCGTTGTAATATAGCATTGCATCATGTGTAGGGATGATGGTGGATCGAAGTAGGTTGAGTATACCATCGGATGTTCTGTTGATGGTGCATAATATGTCATAGGGTCAGCACTTGACATTTGGTCATTGCACATTAACATTGTGCAAACATCATCATCATTTGTGAGTTGTAATATAGAATTCACTCGCATGCACACTAGCATCCTCATCATTATCTAACACACTAGCATCCTCCTCAAGAAGAAGATCTTCCATTGCGATATTTTCATCATCGTCATCCTCATCCTTAACCCAAGTTGGGTCATGTTCAGCTTCCTCAAACATGTTTACACCTGGAGCAGCATATGATGCTTCATTATGTGCAGAATTAAAAGCGACTGACCTTATGGGTAAGGGTAAAACAACATCCTCCAATGCGGTATAATCCACGTACAATTCTAACAAATCATTCGTTGACTGCTTCAAAAATTGGTCCATTACAATTTCTATGTCTTCATCATCCAGCAGTTGACTCCCCGTGTAATGATCGTGTTGCCATAATCTTACCGTCACCAAAGTGATACGTTGGTTGTCTTTTAGATCTAATTTTTGGCGTATCTTCTCATGCAATTCATTCACTGTTGATCTTCGATTGATACGTGTCGGCCTGTTGTCCCCTTCAAAAATAACACTTCGTCGTCCTCTAACTTTCCTTCCATTAAAAAATAACATAACACGAATACTCTCACTACCTGAACTCATATCTTGCCGCCAACAAAAATAAAAACTTTAAAGGACGCTTAAATAAAATACAAACGCTTAAAGGACGCTTAAACAAGAACTCACTATCTGAAGAAATGGATCCAAACAAGAACTCACTCAACCAATACATCTAGAGGCTGCTTAAATAGAACCAATGCACCCAAACACGCCTAAATTAGGCGTGTTCAACAGCTCCAAATTTCAATTTTTTTTCAAAAATAGACCCCTTTTTCGAATTATTTATTTAATTTGTATTATTTATTTAAATTTGTCGTTGTTTAATTCAGGCACCAAACATTATTTACAAATATTTATATTTTGAGGCACTTTGAAGTAGTTATTTATGTAATTTTGGTAGGAAACGTCATCATGGTTATAATGATTTAGTTTTAGCACATGTGAATGTTGATACTCATTGAACTTAAAACTTTTGAACTGAACAAGACTTCAGATACCAACAGCCTCCAAATTGGGTTCCAAGTGCAACCAATGAACTTAAAAAGAAAGGGTGAAGATTTCAACAATGATTTTACCAGAAGGACTATCAATCTTCCACTATTTTGAATTAAAGGAATAAAGAATTTACAACCAATCCAGCAATTACACAACCTAAGTCTGTATATGACATAATTATATACAAACTTCCCTTTCCATGGAAGGAAGGGAACACAAGAGTTTCTAATCAAGTAGGGTCCTAACACCAACATAACCAATGCCTCAATGAGTGTTTACATGTGCATTGTAACTTCCTTTTCAATGTGATCCAATATTTTTCTCCTTCCCTAATTTGTTATCGACATTAATGTCGAGCTATAGGACTTTTTAAAGCATTCAAGTACTCAAGCTTCTCCATATAGTAAGATTTCGATGGGGTTGCCAATTTAGGAGATTTAGTTATACTCTTTTCATCTTTTTCTTTCTCGTACTCTTCCAAGTCTCCTGCGGAGTTAGTCTTCTTTAAGTCACTCCCCTCATTGGTTGAACTCCAACCCATGAAATCTGAGAGAGTCATTGAAGGTGGTGTCTCTGAAAATTGTAAGTTGCTAATCTCATCCCCAGAGTTTGGGGAAGTCTGCTCAGCCACCGTTACAGAATCCAATGAATACTTTCTGCTGCTCACTGCCAATGAAGGGTTCTTTGTCACCGAATCAGCGTATAAGACATCATCAATTCTTGACATAACTGTGTAAGCCAGGCTCTCTATTACTCTTGAGTAGCTCTCTAGAATGGCTTGTCCAACATCCTGTGCTCATTTTGGAAGCATTCAAATTTTGTTAGTGACTGTCTAATTTGAAGACATACATGAATATTGAATAAAAACGAGTTATTTGAATTGAGTGTATTTTATTCGGAAAAAAAAATACTTGTAATTAAAACACGGTCAATCATAAATAAGAGATACAGATTGATTCCTATGATATGAAACCAAAATAAGGTAATATCAAAATGTCCTTTTTTATATAATAATTAACGTAACATGCACAAACAAACTAGTTGCAAAGTTAATTGCTTTCACCTTGTTGTATTGGATTTTGCTAATGTCAAGTGAAGATTGTGGAAGTCCTGGGAACTGATGTTTGAGCATCAGCAATATTGTCTCAGCTCTCTCCTCAAAGAGTTCCCTCTTCTCAATGCTCACTGCTGAACTCCAGGCAGACTTACTGTCCTTGTTGGTCATCTTCCTTCTCCATATCACTATGGAAGCTTCAATCCTATTCTTGAGGTCAAGCACCTTATGCTCTGTGGACATGTCCATTGTTGAGAGAAACTGCCCAGGATCAAAGTACTCCACTGTAATGCTCTTATAGACTGATTCACCAAGGCTTTCTCTACCATTCTGCCAAAGACATGAAGGAGAAGATTCACCCAAGTTTCAAGTTTTGAGTTCTAATGAAATGATTAAGCCGAATAGAGATCTTTTTGGTATAATGGGTCCGTTTGCTACAGAATTTTTTTTTGTAAAATAATCACTTTAAAATTTTCTTGCAATTGTTTTAGATTTTCCAAATAATAAGAAGCTGAAAAAATGAATCTAAAATCAGAAGCTATTTTGAATATTTTCTTATAAAAATCTTTGCTTTAAAAAAAAGTAATGAATTAGCTTGCGCTTTTTCTTTTTATAAAATCTAAAAAACTTAACACTAAATAATTTTACATCAATGTGACATTGGCCCTATATAACCTTGGGGAGAGATTCAATGTAGTTATCAGGGATCTCCATTTCTGATAGTATTTGAGCATTTATTGCCATGGCTGCTTTAAGCACTTGGTTGACATTGTCCTTCTGGAACTGTATCCATTTTCCGGCCGGTTCTGACAGCCCTGTCGGGGGAACTTTAACTGTTGGTAGCCACCATTTGTCACTCTTCCATTGGCTGTTACTGTTACCCTCAGAATTCTCATCATTTTTAGAGACATACCAGAACCCATTTTGATCTCTAAAGTTGTCTAGGGTGTCCTGTTCCATTGCTATCTAGTTAGTCCAAAGTGGCTGAAATGAAGTCATTTGAATAATAATTTTTTTTATCGACAAATATTAATTGTTAGTTTGTGTTAGCAGAAGGGACCTTTCCCTCCTTCCCTCCTTTTAAACAATCCAACTAACATTATATCTCCATCATTTGAATAATAGTGAGTCAGAGAAGATTTAACTACTTACAATGAGCATTGCATCTAGCTTGCGCAAGGCAGGGATGTTCATCAGCAGATCAGTTCGTTGTCGTGTAGTCATGATCTACATAATGTCAGATCATGTATTACTTTGTATGTATGACAACAATGAAACTGAGATTTTTGGACCTCTCATTTATAGTTATACAAGGTTGCCTTGCCTACCTCCATGCTTGTTCCATCCTTAGCTATCTGTTGTGATGGAGCAAATTCAACAATATAATCAGTTACAGATAGAAGCCACTCAATTTCTTTTCTCCACCTTGCCTTTCTTTCTGAGGGCATTGGCTCCAGCTTTGATTGTTCTCCGAAAACAGATGCTGCATTGAATCAGAACAAACAAATTATTGAACGGAAATTTCATTGAGACTTGAGAGAACATATTTCAGTTAGTCACACTTTTAATATACATGTGCTTGAATTTGAATTGAGATGACTGCACTATCTATTCTATTAATTTTATAGAAATCAAACCATATGATTGAAATCACACCCTCTGCGAAAAAGAGGAAACAATTTCAATCCCTTTAGAAGCTTGCAGGAGCAATAGAATAGTCAATTGGCACACATAGATTGGAGAAAGGAAAAAAAAGGGTATATACCAGCCAGGTTTGTTATGGCATTTGACAAAGCCAATGCTGAAGAAACACCATTTCCTGCACCAGACATGTCTTCTCCTAAAAGCAGCTTAGCAAACCTTTCCTTCATCAAGTCAGCATCTGAAATAAAAGCTCAAAAAGTTTTTTTTAGCAATTTGTGCTTATTGTTATTGATGATCTTCTACTAACTACTTCTAAGAAACAGTTTATGATCCTTATTTGTTATTTCATCACTTTGAGGGTGATCAGACTAATTTAACTGCAATTTGAAATCCAGACACAATCTTAACTTGGCTTAAAATTTGAAGAGCAAATATACCAGTTGGTGGCTTGGGAGGCATTTTAGGTGCTTCAATACCCAAGCTTGCTGTTGGACTATGATCACTATTGAACTGAATTTCAAATGTATGATGGTCAAGTGGGCTTCTAGACTCAAAGCTTTTTGAGTAAATCTTACTATCACTTTCACCTGCTTCATCATGATCCTTATCAAATAAACCTTGGATATGTTTCCCTGGGATCTCAAACATCTTCCTGAAATGAAAAGACTTAGACTTCTGCATGCTGATTTGGATATGAAAAGCTCGAACCATCATTGATTAAACCTTCTTAGATTGTCACACTGTCACCTTTGCTTTATAAAAAAACAAAGGAACAAGTAATTGGGAGTTGAAATGCTGGCCTTGATCGAAGATATGTTTGCTGTGTTCCCTCTTCTTGATTTTTTCTTTAAAAAAAAGTACTATTTGTTCAATGAGAGAAAGAACAAAAAGAAGGGAAACAAAAGAGAACCCTTCAATCAAAAAGAGATAGATGTTAAAGAATGTCAGCAAAAAAGTATAGGAGACAATGAATAACTTGATGTTGTTTCAATGAATTGTGGTGTGCATGTTTGAAGCAGAAAATAGTAGGATTGGTTTGAGGGCAGTAATCTGTGGAGTTTGTTTTATGAATGAATGGATGAGAGGTAATACTTGCTATTGATTACCATTAAAAAAATGACAAGGAAAATCATATATATCAACTATAGCGGTTTTCTCCACCCGCTATTTCTCTACCACCCCTTTGCTTATCATGATAACCAATGCCAAAAATATAAAAACAGATTGAAGGAAAAGAAAATGAATGAGTGAATGAATGGATGCACAAATTGGCATAGAATGGAATTTAGACAACTTATTTAATGGTTGTCATATTTTCTGTTAATTTGAAATCAAATTTGGATTAATTTTCGGAGAGCCACAAAAAGAGGTGACTATAATTAGAATAGAGCAAGCCTAGCTAGGTGGGAAACAGTTTAATGTAACTCCCTGATCCTAATTCTTACGCATTTTTCATAAACCCTAGTGGTATGTGAGTGATTGATATGTATGCCTAATTATAATAGAGAATATTATTCCCGTAAAAAGTTTTTACAACAATGTCTATTTTCTACATAAAGGAGAGAGATTGGATGAAAAGAGAAAGTAGTCTGAGATAACTATCTACGACAATGTCATATTTTCTACAAAATGTTGTGAAACATCATTACTTGTTATAATATTTTGCTTTTAGGACTTTGGTGGTAGTTAAAAAAAACAAGATGCCTCCGGGCTTATGACAATGACATTTTTTTTATATGGTAATAAAAATCAAACTCAATTTCTCAAGCATTTAATCCAATTCTGTCTTCATATCCACATTTAAAAAAAGAAATTATTTAATAATATGAAATATGCTATGCACAAAAGTATGAAAATTCAAACAACGGTTGATTTGTGATTTCCTTCAAATTTATCTTTTATCTTTTCCTTTTTATTTAATCATTAGCCATTAAAATAGTGTTTCCTACCTTTCTTGTTGTATAGACTTTATAGAATTGTTGTTGAAAAAAAAATCATATTTGTAGTGTACTCATGCATACAGTAACTTAATCCTCACGTACCCGTTATTCCATTATATACCTATATACTCATACACACATGTATAATTGTAACTTGCAATTTATTTATATATAAAATAATTAATAAAAATATATTAATTAAAAAAATTATTACAACTAAATTGAAAATTCACTTTTAAATTATTAAAATATAATTTTAAAAGCATTCAAATCACCCATTACTATTGGTTTAAATGCTATTGAAAGTGTCTGTTACAAAAATTTTAAACCAAAAATATAGCTTTCAACGTTAAGTAGTTTTAAACCACGCTATAACTATTCAACGTTCAAATAAAAACACAATTCAGTTTAATAAAATAAAAAATAAATCATTTTTATATTATAAGATTTGTTACGGCCTACTGATAAAAAGAAATATTTTTTACGGCCTAGCTTTCATGCAGTTGTCTTGGGAACCAAGTTCCCCCTTGGTCCTTGTTTCTTTACTTTAGTCGCTTCTTGTTTTCGCCTTAGTTTTTCTTTTTTATTCTTTCTCTCGTCTGCCACAAAAAAAAAAAAAGTTATTAAATTAATAATTAATAAAATATATAATTAAATTAATATATATATAATTGGTGTGGGACGAGACAGTGTGGGTAGTATAATATCCATATATGCACCAATCCCTCTTCAAATTTGAGAGTAAATACTTGCTCCGGATCCATCCTAACAAGTGGGTATTTATCATATTCATTTGTGAATTTTTTTGGATATCCATAGGGTTGGACTATATTTTATCATCTACTTACACTCTTAGTCCTAAGTTTAATTTTGAATGAAATTTTTTATTATAAAATTAAATTGTGAGTAAACTCAATATAATTTTTTTATCCAACATAAAATTCAACTCAAAATTAATTCTGGATAGATAATCAATTTTAAACTCTTTTTGGATATAAGCTTTTGTTTATTTTATTGGCCTAATAGTTTCCACACATTCCCTTCAAGTCCAACTAAGTTGGGCTTGTGATTCTGGAAGACACAATTCTTTTTCTCTTCGTTTTTTGTTGGATCGGAACAAATTGTTAGGTTACGGGACTTTGCACAGGACCAAAATACAGGGTGGGTGTAGACTAGATTGTGGTATACGGACAAATTACATTTAGAGAAGTTTATTCTAAAATGTAATGGAAAGTGTAAGAAATAATAGTAAGAGTGAAGAAAAATTTATTCGTAAATTGTATGTACATGATCATGCATAAGGGTGTACACTAGATTGTATCGTCCAAAAAATTCGAACCAATTAAAAGTTCAACCCTTCTATTCTTTAGTACACTTTTGCTTTTTATTTATTTATTTGTCTACGACTTTATAATTCTTATATCAAAAACAAACTCCTCAACCATAACCTCGCTCCTTCTAAGCCAGAATACATGGAAAGGTATAACTGGGTAAGCATTGAAGCAACTGTTGAATTTAGCAATAGTCTTATTCAATAAGTTTACATGTTACAGTTGTTCTAAGTTTTTGCACAAAGCATTTGTCAAACTTAAGCTATGGAACTAACTATTGACAAGAATAGCCACAACAAAAATATAAAACAATCATTAATGACAAAGAAGGATTAACTACCACCTTGTTTGGCTTTATCGATCCGCAGTGAAATTCCCAAGTCTCTCTCACTATCATTATCTTACCCATGATTATTTTACAATTTTAAATCATTTCCCTTATACGATTCACATGCTGCCTCATGGAAAAGACGGTGCTCCAAATTAATCAATTCAATTATGTAATTAACAGTCAATTTCATACATACAAAATTATGTAACATATCCATACACGTACATAAAAACAATGAAAGGCTACAAAAATATCAAATCGAGAGCATTGAGTGGACAAGCTAGATAACAAGATGTCTCATTCCAACACTCATAATGGGTCAAAAAAATACAAGGAACAGCAGAAGCTGGCTTTTTATTGTTTTTTCTTTGTGAAAGTGGGACCGTGGTGTGTATGAGAATCCGTGTTCACCATCATTCAAATCCAGTTAAGTGTTTTAAACATTGTGATACATTCTGTTTCACTATCATCTTTTATTTTATTTTATTTTGAAATTAATTAATTAATTTTATTTGTCTCTTTGATTATGTATACTTGCCGGCTTGCCCCTTGTCCTTGTCCCCATATTATAATTTCTGAGTCAAGCAAATTCATGTAAATGTATTTCATGCAGCGTCTCTGCACAAGCTCCATATGACAAGACAAAATAGTACTCAACACATTGCATGGCAAATGTTGCCACCTATCCTCCTAAATTTAAATTTCAAATTTTGTAGATAGTGCCTTGATAGAGATTTTGAATGCGTATTTCTATAGATGTGAAAGAAACTTTGGACATCAAAAGAGAATTGCTTTGTTTATGTTGCAATTATTTAATGAAAGGGGTTGGTAGCTAATTAGAGCTATATTGTGACCCATCTATATGCTACTTACTCACTTGTCTTCTTTTGTCTTGATTGTCACACTGAGATACGTATTTGCTAAAATTCATGCTATCATGTTGGTAACATTTAATTAACCACAAATTTTAAATTAAAGATACTTTCCTCTTTCATGCTTTCACTCCATTTGCTTAACCGCAAGAATTAGCAGCACATGAAAATTTTGAATTTTTAGATGATGATGGGGGGTTTGATAAGGAAAAGTTAACAGTGTAAAGCAGAAAAGAAAAGAAAAAAAGAGGTTGTGTTTAGTAGCCAAATGGCTACACTCATTTTAGTATTGAACACCATAATTGAGGAATGGGCCAAGCTTACACGTCAATTTTTGTTTTCCTTGTTTGTTTAAATCCATTTCAGTTGCAATTACACCCACTTTTTTCCCTATCGCTGTAATTTTTGCTTTTATAAAACAATGTGTGTATGTCCGTTCATGAGGCGGGAAGTGCAAAAACTTTCTTAAACTATTGTCTTGGGATAAGATAATTGATACTACTGTTTATTAGTGGTAATTTGTGATCTTATTTACATAATCGAGGTTTTTATTATTATTATTTATGCATATGTTTGTAAAGAGAATATCCAATTGTTCACTGTGACTAACTCCTTCAGAGAATTGAAGCCACTAACAAGCCTTCCTTTCAACTGGTTTAATTTTTTTATATAATTCAAATCTTGATTGAATAAATTAGTTGTTTTTTTCCAAGTATTTTGATGTTTTGGACGAGTTATAAGATTAACATAATAGTATAAGAGGAAAATGGAGAGAGGAAAATATCATAAGTTTGAATATTCTTCAATTAAAAAAATTAATAATTAATAACTAATATTTATCGCTAATTTTTTTTCTATGTTTTGCAAGAAAAAGAAAAAAAATAATTTTATGCTTGAATAAATATTAATTAATTTGGTATACACGCTTATTGAATTGCAACTACCATAATTATGTGCTCAGTGTGTCGGTTTAAGTGTCTTGCTTAGGAGTAGCGGAGCATTGAACACTTAAGTTGTACCCTTTTTTAAAATAACAAACACTGACTTCAATTCAAATTTACAACCAAACAAGGAAAAAAAAACTGGTGAGGATTCAGTTACATTTATTATAGGGACCTAGTGCAGAGTTCTGAAATGCCACAAGAGTCCTGTGACTTTATTAAAAAAAAAAAAAAAAACCATTTGAATAGCTTGTTTGATCCTTGAGGGTACCAACTGACAGGTGTAAAATACAGATGAAGTTCAGTTGAAGGGTAAAAACTTGGAATTGATTGTAGATAGTGACTTATTTAGGGAAGCAAATATTGGTAGTAATTAGAGTTTTGTATGAAAATGTAAGTCCTCTCGCCCTCAAAAATTAACTGGAAAATCTTTTTTTTAAAAAAAAAAAAACTAATATTTCTCTTATTTATTTTCTATGGTTTATGACATTGAATACTTTGGGATAGACTTAGTTTTATTAGTAAACATATATACTAATAGGGTGTTGATATGGAATTTTCAAATTCAGAATAGCTGTGTTTTGATACACGTCTAGTGAAGACTAACACGCATCACACTAAAGCTAATATATAAAGCTATACAACATATTTTGTTTGAATTTAACACGAAAAATACATGCGTTTATTAATTGAAACTAGATATGTATTTCCGTTACTGGATGTATAATTATTTAAATAAATTGTTTATTATAATTTTGGGGTCCTTAAAATTCTACATAAATTTAAACACTTTACATAAAAATTCATTGCAATGCTAAAGTTGTTTAGGTGAGTGATTATTTTAATTTTGTGGATCCTACAGTATTTTTAAAATATTTTATTTATAATATTAATTTATTAAATAATGGTTGTTTATATAAATAACGTCATTTCATATGTTTCAGCGGGAAAAAAAAAAAGCAATATTACATAAAATTAAATAACTCATGTATGCAGACACTTTGTAAAAATTGAACAGTATTATTAGGTGATATATATTATCCTTTGATAATAAGGGACTTTGGCCGGCAAATTTCTCGTGGTATGTTGTTATTTATTTTATGTTTGGTTGATTTAGCTACTTGTCACTACTTATTATTATTATTATTATTATTATTATTATTATATATATATATATATATATACTCTGCAAAATGACTGAAAAGAATCAATTTTATAGGTATGAATAAATATTGTTCAAAGCTACTTAGTGTATATGATAAGGAATCGGATTAGATATAAGGTAGAAGTATTTTTGAGAGTTTCTCTATTGAAAATATAGTACTTTTTCAATAAAAAAAACTTCCAAAAACACTTCTAACCTTCTATCTAAATAGATTGAAGATGCAATTAGGAATTTTTCGACATTAAAGATGTAGGTGGGGTTATATGTCTTTCAACTAATGCATTAGTAGTAACAGTTGGCCTTAAATGAATAATATTACAAGTGGTACAAAGGTTCATATGAGGTGTGTGAACAATGAATGGATTGCTTTCCTTTCTGTTCGGTGAACCAAATGCCCTCATCAAGGCTTTGTCAAACACAATTTTTTCAGTCCTCTTGTATTTTTTTTCTTCTTAATTTATTTTTTCAATCAAAAATTAAAAATTATACAAAATAAAAGATTTATTTTGGATACATAAAATATCATGTACGAATTAAATATAATTTTATCTTGCCGTCAAATAAGATTATTATAAATCATGATACTTTTTCAGAAATAAAACTTTTTTATTTAAGTATTTAATATAATTGCATATTTATTTATTTATTAACAAAAATTATTAACTAATAACTAATATTTTCTAATAATAAAAAATGAATATATATCATATCTCAAACTCAAAACTACTCTTTAAACTAAATTTAACATCGTATCAATTAATCTACGCTTGGTGATACAAATAAAAGAATTAAATGTGAGAAAGGAAATATTACAAAAGTTTAAAAAGCATTTCTCAGATTTACCAAAGGAAAACTCGTTTCCATAGGATGCTAGGGATTCAGACCATAAGTCAAAAAATTTAATGAAAATAATTCCTTCATGTTAGCATTAAATCTTGAAAATTTGGTTTGAAGATGGAGTTATATGGGGGCAAATTTAGACTTTAGTTGTCGCGTAGGGACAAGTGGATATTTAGTAATTAAGAATTCATCCCAGGCAAGCATTTGACTAACAACAGAAAGTTTTAACAATTATAATACTTTTACTTTTTATATTTATTTATTACACAAAAATTATGTTTATCACACACTTATGTATCGAGTGACTAAAAAATTTAATAACAAATCATTACAGGAAATGTTTGATAAAATTAGTAAAAAGTTAGTTGAAAGTTAAAAAATTAGTTGGTAGTTGAAAAAAAAATTAGTTTATTAAATTAAAAATATTTAGTAAAATTAGTTATTGAATTAATGGAAAAGTGTAAAAATAATAGAAAAATAATAAAATGTGATTTATTTTTAAAATGTAATAAGAAAAATGAATAAATATATTAAAGATAAAAAAAACTATAAATTAGTGTTTCAAACATATTATTTTAAATAGTATTTTAAAAAACACTAAAAACTATTAAGAAGCTATTAAAAAAGTGTATTTACCAAACAAATAAATAAATTTTTCAATTGATAAAAAATTTAAAAAATAATTAAAATACCTTATGAAAGATAACCATAATTAAATTAATAAAAAATATTATAATCGAGAAGCATTGGATTAGTGATACAAAGGGGCTAAAAGCCAAAATCGGAGACTATATATATTGAATAAAACTAGGATCTTGATCAAACACTATTATCCCCGAACTCTGGATTGAAGACCATATTTTTGCAATAAAATCAGCAACTTGTTTCCCACTCTAAAGACATTTCATAATTTTTAAGAATTTGTTGGCCGATTCGTGTTTTATTCAATTTTTAATTTTAAAATAACTTAAAAGTTTAAAGATATTTCAACTCACATTGATATGTTGTAACCAATAAAAAAAGTCACATTAATATGTAACATATAAGACTCTTTTATTTAAAGTTAAATAAAATCGTTTTTAAATCATTAAATGAAATTGATGTATATTTAATTTTAACTAATGTGATTAAGAATTCGATTACTAAGTCCATGTATTCCAATACTTTAATGTTTAGTTTTAGACTTTAGTTTCCAGCTAATGGATACTCTGTTTTTTTTTTAAAAAAATAAAATAACTATAAGTTTACATTAAAACTTATATATTTCATTAAGAATGACCATAATTAATTTTTAAATACCAAGATAGACATAACTTAGTAGAACTAGTATATAATGATTTATTAGGTTCAGATGGATAGCTCAATTCCTAGTTTTTTTTTATTGTCGTTTGTATCAACTATTATCTGCATCTGCAGTGTTTTAAGACACTTTTTTATGTCAAGCTAGGCGACAAAAGATAGTAATAATAAAACCTTCTATTCACATAAAATAAAGAAATAATAAGAAATTAGACGTAGGATGCAAGGTTCCATACTTCCTTCCATTAAAAAATTCACGGTATATCAAAACATTTTTGTACATATGAGCATGCTTCAGATGTCATATTATTACTATAATTTCATCAAAAAAATGTCATATTATAAAGCCAATCATTTACGTATGACAGCAGATAACGAATTTAACCTTAATCAATGGCCCTTAGCTGACCAATCTCAATCTTCATAACAGTAAAATGCCCTGAAGACCCGATTTGTAACTACATTATTTATCAAGAGAAAGAGAATTATGCATCATAAAAAGTTTTATAACAGTAAATTTGTGATTTTTAAAACAATTAACATAGGAAGCTTTTGTTAGGAATTTTTTTTCATACTTGAAAATCAGATTCTTGAAAAAGTCGAATGAATTTTTTTTAGAAATAATGATTTCTAACAATGTGTAAAATATATTTAATTAATTTTAATATATTTTCTGAGAATTAAAGATTAAATAAAATGCATAACTAAAGTTTTTTCTCTACTTAGAAAAGTTAAATTTCTAGGATTATAGTTTCATAACAATCTTTTTTTATTAATTGTATATTATATATGAGAATTATAATTTTTCAATCTAAGATTTCAAGTAAAAAAAATTCATCGACAAAATGCCCCATAAAATAATTTAAATGATAATTTATAATTTAATAATAATATTTTTACCCTGCATAGAAGATAAATTCATTTATTAATTGATTCATTTTCAAAAGTGGCTCATAAAAACACCCTTTTGTGGTAATTTTATTTTAAAATAATAATAATGACATGATAACTTTAGAAGAAAAAGTACCAATTTTTTTTGGTTTCATCAACTGGCTTGTGTGGAGCCATTTTCCCACTCTGTGACTGTCTGACCCGTGTGCTTTTGGAACAGGCTTTGCTTTGCTTTGCTTCTTTGGCGCTCTGCAAACATTTGTGTACTACCAAAGCCATTTGCTGCCATTTTTCACATCCATAATCTTTCAGTGATTTTCTTGTCTCAAAACAAAAACCCTTTGAACAATACTGAGCAGCAACACACACTGGTTTTTTTTTTTTTGGAAGCTCAATGTTGCTACTATCTATCTATCCTTCTCACAATTACAAAGTCAATGCTCCCACTTGACTGTTTTGTTTCTCCCATTTGGATCTGAGTCTCTTGCTTGCACCTCATTCCCTTGGATGAAGCTTATCTAAACCTTCCTGGCTTCCTCACCATAAATGTAACTTTTTTTCTTAATGTTTTTCATGAGTTTCTCATCTGTGTTTGGGATTGGTGCTGCTGATAGTGATGAACAGTTGAAAAAAAATCAAGGGTAAGTGTCATAAGTGTATTATGAAACCATGAATTCTGACTTCTTTTTGGGTTCAACTGTAGCATTTTTTACTTTTTTTGTTGTTGTGACTTTCGAGGATGAAAACTGAGGATGGTGAATGTTTGGTTTCATCATCAACTCTGAGAAGAAACAAAAAAAATAAAAGTGTGTATTTTTTTTATTAATCCAGAGAAGAAAAAATGGAGTGTGAATCACAAAAATGTTTCAGCTTGTCAATGGATTCTTGAAAATTATGATTGTGTGATTAAAGTTGAAACTTTTGGCATCATTTCAAAGTTGGGTTCTTTCTGATTTCGGTGGAGACTAACTTACAGATCTCCAACTCTCTCTCTGCTTGCTTCAGGAATCCAATTGGAAAAAACATGTGCAAATAGTTTAATTTTCAATATTCGAGTGTGCTAATGATCGAGACTTTTTGTTTGTTTCTATGTTGATCTACCTGCTTTGTTTTGCTAGAATTGTTGTTTTGATGAGGTCTAATTAATTAATTAATTGCACATGTTTCAGTGGGACAACAAACAAGCCTTATTTTTGTCTGATGTAGACAAACTGTGAGATCCAAGAGGACAAGGCCATGTAAGTATTCTGTGAGATTTTAATAACAATTGGCATTTGTTTTGGTTGTTAGAAAATTACTAGCCTCCCAGTTTGTTGATGAAATTCCTGTGACAGAATATCCCCCTCAAGACAGTCATGTATAGACCATTCATGACATGTGATGATCCAAAGGGGGTTGTTGAGTGTGGGGCAATAAGGAAATACAGGACCAGTTCTCAGAAAATGAAGGAAAAGACAAAAAATAGGAGGCAGGCCGAGACGTCCTTGGCAAACAAACAAGACAAAGAAGAGAAGGTTTCAAAAGGATCCACAGAAAGGTCTTTTGATCCATCATCCTTGCAGCTCATGGAGGTATCCAGAGGGGCTCAAAGGTTGAACAACATGATTCATTCATGGTCTAGGGGTCTTAGGTATGATGGAAGGTCTGAAGATATAGCAAAAGATTTGCTAAAAGGGGCTCTTGACCTGCAAGAGTCTCTACTAATGCTTCGCAAGGTGCAAGAGGCTTCACAACACACGGCTAGTTTGAAAAGAAGACAAAATGAGAAACCTGAAAGAGGCAGATTTGATGCAAAGGTGATTGATGGAACTGCACATTGTGATCATTTTGGTGAACAGAGTTATCCAATGGGGTTCCAAAGACGTTGGCCTTCAGCTGATGGTTCTTCAAGTAGTTGCAATGAGGAGCTTAAGAAAGTGATTAAAGAGAGCCTGGTTAGGCAAAATTTGTTCACAACCACTGAAGGATTGGATTCAGCATCCACATTCCGCTCTACAAACTCAAGCCAGTCTTCTGTGGCTTGGAATGATAGGCATTCTGATTCTTCTTTCTCGCCAACAACTTCAAGGAGAGAAAGAGGATCCAATCTGGTTGCCAAGCTGATGGGTTTGGAAGAAGCCTCTTCAAGATCATTTCCAGCGGTTATACAGAAACAGTTGGAGAGTCCAATGATTCTGAATCAGAAGAGGCCTGTATTTGACATAGATATGCCTAAGGTAAGAAAAAATGTTGAGAAGGTTAATCTAGAACATAAGATGACCTTGAAGGAAATTCTTGAGACTACTCATTTCAATGGACTTTTAAAGAGTCCTGTCAGAGAACTTAAGGTTCAGGTCCGTCATTCCATTGATCCACATTACAAACATTTTGGTGATTTACCTCCCATTGTACTTATGAAACCTCGGTGTACTCCATGTCGAGAATGTGCGAAAAGTTATGAGCATGTCGTTCCTCCAGAAGAGTTATCCCTTAGAAATCTAAAAGCAAAATTTGTCCCTTCCAAAGTATTCCAACACAGAGAAGGCTCAACCACCAACATGGGAAAGAAAATGGAAGAATATGTATCCAAAAGGCTTGCCAAAGAGGAAAGAGCTAAGCTCCTCAGAGAGGATGTGGAGCTGAAGGAAAAAGAAATCAAGCCTGTTGAAAATGAGAAGGCTCCAGGAGGCAAGGTAAAACCGCATAGTCATATCAGTCAGAAATCACAGGTAAATGAAACCGTTGATAAAAAAGCTAAGGTAAAGACCATTACCACAAGTAGAAATCTATCAGAAAAGGAGATTTTAAAACCCAAACAACAACAACAACAAAGCCTTATCCCACTAGGTGAGGTTCCAAAACCCAAAGGTTTGAAGAAATCTCAAGATCAAGGAGAAATTAGCTCAACAAGTACAAAGTTGAGGATGCCAAAAAGTGGGTCCAGAATTGACAAAAATGAGATTCCCAGCAGAAAGAGCACTGCTTCAAATTCAAACACCATCTCAAAACCAAAGAGTAAAAAAATTAATAATACCAATTCCAAGGAGCAGATAATGAATCAGATGAAGAAGCAAAGGCCCGCTGTTGTGGAGCCTCAAGCAGCTAAACCAGTTGTAAGTTTACTTTTGCTCTCATTTTTTGTCTCTTGTGAATGTAACAGTATCGAACTATCTGTAAGAAAATTGAGTTTGTTTTAGTAATCCATCAATGAAGGCCTTAAATCTGAATTTTAATTCATTATTCTTCTGAACAGAATGAACAGTTAAGAGCAGAAGAAGCAAATAGTCTTGATGTTTCTTGTAAAGATGATTGCCCTGAGATTAGAATAATCACTACAACAACATATGATCTTGCGGTGGAGCATGAAGAAGTAGATGCATATGCAAATAAGATTAGAGGTAAATTTCTCTCAAGTTAGCATCATTAGTGCCACATATTAAATGATTATATGATAAGAGGTTATGCATGTAATATTTTTGGGAAAAAAAGTATGGATATAACAGCTCAAATATATAGAGAAAATAGTCTATAGTGTATACATTGATGGTAAGTCTATTGGCTTGCACAATAACTACCTTAAAAGTCATACCTACCATGATTTCTATAGGGTAAAAAATTTTACACCTAGAGTGCATGGATATAAAACTCATCTAAATCATTACTTTCTTCATGAGTCATGACATAGCAGGTATATTTTTACATAACTTATATATCTTCCTTTTTGATATATTGCAGAAATTTGTGAGCAAAGCCAGAGTTCTTCTAGTGATGATATTTTGATTATCAAGTCTGAACATGAAAATGATGCTATCGCTGCTGAGGAAGCTCATGGCATCACCAATATCAGTTCCAATGAAACCAGTCGTGATCCTGACAAAGACAGTTCTGAGCTGAAATATTGGCTTCTAACTAGTCAATCCTTTATTGGACATGCAGAGGAGCTCCTCAATCTTGATGTTGACTGTCCCAAGATCCTACCAAGAAGTGAAACCAAGGAAATAGCCAATCTCAAACTTTATTTAGATTGTGCAAATGAACTCACTGAGCGAAAAAGCCTTCAGGGGACACAAGCAGTTCACCCTTTATTGCTAACTTGTGCAGGTCATTCAAGATATCACATCTCTTTAGGGAGGTTGGTTGATGAAGTCTACAGTGCCATTGAGCATCTAACATCTTACAGTGAAAAACTAGCTTCAGATAATATCTATGCAATGATGGAGAGAGATATAAAGAGCAACAATGGACTGATAAATGGAATATGGAACTGGGGTTGGAGGCATGGATTTTCTCCAGATGAAGCTGAGAAAGTTGTCAATGAAATAGAGAACCTAGTTTTAGGTGAATTGATTGAGGAAGTAATTGTAAATTTATGATTACATATTTTGAGACCATGTATACAGCCTTTAGATATCAGCATCTTCACCTTGTATATAAGGACTCATTCAATTGATACAAGAAAAAGAGTTGAACCCCTTGGCTGCAGAAGTTGCATAATTTTGCTATGAATAGCTTTTGTCTTGGAATAGTATAATGATGCTCATACCATTGGATTATCTATAATGCACATGCTAATTTCAAGCTATAGGAAAATGTGGAAAAGAGATGGAATTATAGGCATGCAACTTTAACCAATTACTATTTTCTAGGGCCACGATGCGTTTGGTCTTTGGTTCTAACCCTAACTGAAACGATTTTAAAAAATCAGATAAAAGATATATATCTATATCTATATATATATATATATATATTTGAGCTTTTGGATGCTTATATATTGTTACCCATTAAAAAATATGGGTTGATTGCTATATTGAATTTTGATTTTTCAGATTAGATCCGAATCAATTAATTAGTATAAATAACTAGTTTTTAAAACATTTAAATATAAACCATTTTTTCTTTTAATTACTTTAATGGTTTTAGAGTAAATTGCCTAAGCCCATAACATGGACCCGTCTCACGCAAGAATTTGGTCTTAAATGTCTCATCATCCTAAAAGAGTGCAACTTCATACACCAGCGTTTTTTCTTCTACACCATTAAGGCAACAGTGCATTTCCATTTTTACCCTTCTTCATTTAATTTAAAATCTTTTCGTTTTCTTTCTCCCTCCTCCGCGCCCTCTGGTTCTTCTTCTTCTTCGCGTGGTGTTTGTCGGTGATTGGTGCTTCTTGCTCTTCGTTGCTCCCGCATTTGGT
>PYAF01006234.1:1646232-1685927 GCA_007407185.1 Glycine tomentella | reverse complement strand
TTGTCTTCATTACATTCAAACGCATCAGCGTCTGCTCCAATGTCTTCATCCATATTAACTTCTTCTGACATTATACTATCATACATCCAGTCATCATTGTCCATCCTAACAATTAACAATATTATTTACCACAAAAAGCTCCATGTTTATTTGCAACAAGGTCACAAATTCCAAAAAGCCAAAAAATCATCATTCTCAGGCTGTACGGATTAGCCAATCCGTATGCCTCATACGGATTATCCAATCCGTATGACTCATACGGATTAGACAATCCGTACGCCTCATACGGATTGGCTAATCCGTATGCCTCATACGGATTAGCCAATCCATATGAGTCATACGGATTGGATAATCCGTATGAGGCATACGGATTGGCTAATCCGTATGAGGCATACGGATTGCCAACTCTGACGATTCATACGGATTACCGCAATCCGTCAAATCCATACGGATTCGGTAATCCGTACGACATAAAAATACAACACTTACCTCTACACTGTGACGACTCACGCCGGCCTCCGACAGCCACCCACACTCCGACGAAATGGATGAAATGCCACCAATATTCACCAACCAAAATGAGGTTTACACCTCAGGTGACCCAAATGCGCAGAAAACACAATGCACAGCAAAACGAAATGGTGTAGCAACTGCCATACATGTCATATATGTCAGCTTTGCTTCAGGGGTACTTTTGGGTTTTTAAAAAATTTAATGGTGTAGTAGAAATTTTGCATAGTGTATGAAGTTGCACTCATCCTAAAATTCTCAAAAATCGGATCTTGGATCCAATCTCATATTCAACGTGTAGCCTAAACCAATAAGCATGGCAATTGATTTATTTTTTCAACAAAAAGTCATTAATTTTATTTTTTATAAATTTTAGTCTCTAACTTTTAAGTGATTGCATAAAAAGTCAATATACCAGTATTTACACACAAAAAAATGTCCCTATGAAAGAAATAACATAAGAGGTGTCATTATTAATTGGATCTCATATTACATCACTATTTTTTAATCCATAAGAACTAAACATTGTTACAAAGGAAATTTATAATACTTATACTTCATGTTCAACTAACAGAACTAGTTTTCCTTGATATTTAATAATATGAATTGTTTTTAATTTTTTTTAATGATAATTAAAGTTTTGACTTTTCAGTAAAATTCTGTGGTAAATAAAAGTCTTGAAAATAAAAATAACTTGAATCATATAAACAAAAACTTAAAATATATTTAATAAAAACTTATTATTTGAAAAAACATGTTAAGACATGACTTAATTATAAAGAATATAAAAGAAAATGTTATTTCTTTGTGTCACAATTTATTGATTATTGTAAATCTAAGATATAATTTGTAAGTGTTTCACAAATAACATTTGTTAGAGGAGCAAGTAGTTGTTGTATATAGGTCAGTGGGTTAATAGCCTGTGTTTTTTTTTATATAATAAATCTTGGATTACATTCCAGCTTTTATTTGTACTGTAATTTGTGCTTTACCATTATTAATGAAATTTGTTCCTCTGCAAAATGTGTTTAACACTCACTCCTCTTGGGACTAATAAAGGCTCTTGCAATCTCAGGATGACTACTACAGTAGTACTACTACCACCAAACATCATCATTCAAAATTTTGATTTTAAGATGAAATATGAAAGAATTATATGCAACAATTTTTCCTGCGAATTGGACGATGGCTGCATGATGTGCAATTTAAAATACAAATGCACCTGATCCCATTTAGTCCAGTCCAAGCAAAGCCAACTTACGTAACACACTTGTCCATACACATCTTTAGCAAGGTTGAAAAATAGAATCTTAAAAGCAAGCAAATTTACAAAAAAAAAAAAAAAAAAAAAAAAAAAAAAAAAAAAAAAAAAAAAAAAAAAAAAAAAAAAAAAAAAAAAAAAAAAAAAAAAAAAAAAAAAAAAAAAAAAAAAAATATAGAACTAAATCACTCAGAACTAGCAAGAGCTGACTGCAATACATCTTCAAGATACTTCTCAGCATCGGCATACTGCCTTTTCTTATCCTCAATTGCTAAGGCAGCCAAAGCTTTATCCTGGACAATCCCAATCAACAGAAATGCAAGAATAAACACAACATAGTTTTAAAAACAATCAAGAATTATTACAGAAAGCATGTAAAACATGAAATACCGGAGGCAAATCTTGGTAACTCCTCAGAGTATCAAGGATGGGCTTAGTTTTCTTCTCTAGCTCCTTTCTATGCTCGGCCATTTCAACCAAAATCCCATGGCTAACCTCTGGGGTATAACCTGAACGATCCAACATTCTCTGCACCAAAGGTTATTCAGCATGTAAAAAGATAAGAATCAGAAGTATAAAAAAAAGCATGATAGAATAACATAAAGAGTAAGAAAAATTCAGTGTTATTTATTAATTTATTAATGGAGGCAGGGGCACATGGCAGTAAGCCTAAAATCTGTCCTAGACTGCAGCCAATGACAAAATGAGAATGTTAAGATGGACGTGTAGTCATACAAGAAAAGATAGAATACAAAATGACGTTATACGAGAGAAGATTATTGTAGCACCCATTGAGGAAAAGATGATTGAAAATCGGTTAAGGTGGTTTAGGCATGTACAAAGAAGGCCTCAAGAGGCACTAGTTAGAAGAGTATATTACATGATCTTTAGCACAAGAAAAGGGAGACCAAAAAGTACATCGGAGAAAATCATCAAGGGAGATCAGAAAAGGGATAAATATAAGAAGAAATAAAATTTGATCAAAAGTACACAAACTAACAAATCACAAACTTAAGGGATAATATCATATTATCATAAGCATCATAGCGCAAAAGAGGTTTAATGAGTATGGGATTATTCGCTTTTTCCTCAATGACTAAAGTTTTCTTTCTGGTCGTTCTCATTCCCATCCTTTTCTTTTTTCTATCTATATCTCTTGTGCGCTAAAGATAAATCCACATCCAATCCGATATATCATATACATTCCCAACATATATCTCACCTCGAAGATCAAATTTCTCAAGCATCCCTCCACAAGAAAAAGAAAAAAGACACCATACCTTGTAGTTGTCACATTGTTGGTTGTACTGTCTTTCTTTTGCAGCCATTACTTTTAAGTTTGTCTCCCAACTTTCCTTCTGAGCATCACATGGGGCAACCTCGTCTTCTAACTGAGCAAGTGTTCTGTTTAAAAGTTACTTCATGTAAACTTAGCAAAATAACTGATAACAAGAGAGTGTATTATGCCAAAAAGCTGAATATACTATCTACGGAGACATCATGTGATGCAGCTGCAACAACTCAGTTGAGGTGTGTGCAACAACCGCATTAGGTCATGATTGCCACAATGCAATCAAAACTTGCAAGGCAACTGGAATGTAAAACACACCATGAATACATAAAAGCACTCAATTGCATAGTTTTAATTTGCAGTTTGCATTACTGCAGTTTTGGATGCTTCCACAACAACACCACACCTGCAATTATATACCTACAATTTTCTGCAATTTTGACAATTGCAATTTAAATCCCTGTTTAAGTTAACTCATTTGAAAATGTACCTTTTTAAATAGGTTAGCCTGGCTATTGCCTTTCTGGTGTAATCAAGTAGAAGCTTGGATTCCTTGTTCACTTCAGCCCTTTTTTCCTCGACTTCAGTCTTCCTCAAGGAAATATCACCCATTGCTACAAGAAAGCTAAACACAGATTCCAGGGTGAGTTCAATATTCAAACTTCAAATATTGATGCAGAAACCAAAGCAAAACAAAAATGGTGAAAGCAAACAAAACACACCTACTCATTTCAGTATCTCTTATATTCAACAAGTTGGCGACATTTGCAAGAACTTGTGCCGATGTAACCACACTGGAGGGCAAGCTCTCCTGCGCCAATCCCAGATTCTCCAAAATCTCCCTAATCCTCGCAGCTGCAATATCATTTTCATTGTTTTGGTACAGAATTTGAAATCCAAGTAAAATTGCATCGTGATCAAGCAATAATGGCTATGCTCAAATACCCTAACCCTAACCTTGGGATCGGTACTCGGAGGACTTGAGGCGGAAATCGCGAGCGACGAGGCGCGCGGCTTCGTCTTTGGCTTTGGAGAGAGTCATGAGATGGTTCAAATGTTTGACGCTGCGTGGCGTGTATTCGAATTCCGGAACTGATTTCCCGGCGCCTTCGAACGTCTTCGCCAGCCACTCCTTCACTTCTGCCATAGCCTCTTTCTCGCCGCCACTCATTTTTCTTCGAATCAAACTATTTCAGATCAAATCGAATCGAATCAATCAATCAAATCTCTTCGACTCAAAGGAACCAACCAACGAATAAAACAAAAGTTACCTGGTTCTTCTGAATCTGAATCAATGATCAAAAGTTTCTACCTTGCTTCAGTCGCGCGTTATGGTGAACAAAACTTTCAATTTTGAATTTTTATTCAAGGACTAAATATCCAAATTGTCCCTTCAATTTGTCATTAATTGTTTCTTTTTATAGACTGTCATTGATTGTTATTGTTAATATTGTTAAAAGAAATTTTGGTTTTTTTTCACTCAGTTTAATCCCTCCCATAAGTGAGCTATAACTATGTTAGGGATTATATTATAATCATAATATAACAAGACAATTATTTGAAATTTAATGACTAGACAAGTTTAACATATGATGGATGATACATCACTTATATATAATAGATTCATTTTAAATAAAATTTCATTGTGTTCATATAAATATAAATAATTTATTTAATAAAAGAATTTGTGTTTAATTTATGTTGTATACAAAAAATTAGGTCAACGACAATCATATATCACAAGTGAGATTAATAGTTGATCTTGTGGGTTGGAGGACATCCATGATATCTAACTTAGGACAAAAAAATAAATTCATTTCATCCATGTAGCAATGTGGTACACCATTTGCATTAAATAAAAAATAAAAAATTAGTCTTCTCTCTCTTTCTTCCTTTTTCTCTCTTCACTTGTGTGCTTTCAATAACATCTATTTAACCACTATGATCATTATAACCACTTCTACTATGGGAGAATTTTTCAGGTCTCCCAATGTGGGAAACATTCTTTATTTGTTAGATCAGTTTATTTTAAAATCAATGTTTTTTTGATTTTTTTTTCAGTTTTCCATTTTTGTTCGTTTCATTTTTCTCTTTTAATGTTGTTGCACAACAACATCACCACCATTAGTAGCATAAGTAACCATATCAAAATCAACCAGAGCAAATGCAATACCATAGAGAAAATGAGACAATCTATGGTAGTGCACGAAGCACTTTGTGGTGGATTCGTTGTGATTCGTGGTGGATTTTTGCAAAGGTTTGTTGTGGTTAAACAATGATATGGAATCTAGTTTTGATCATGTTTATGAGTCATGATGTTTTCTCAGTGGGTTTATTGTGCTTCATGGTGGGTTTTACGGTGGTTCATGATGATCCTTGCGAACGGGAGTGCGTGACAACAAAACCACTACGACTGCAAAATCTCCATATCGCTTGCGTTCGCTCCCAAATAGGCATGCCATGAGAAGATAGAACTGTGTGCGAGATTGATTAAGAAACATGGGTCATTGGGATTTGGGTTTAGATGGTGGGTAAGTAGTGTGGTTTTTATTGAATTTCCATATTTGGTTTGAAAAATTGATTTGCAAATATGGAGAAGAAGGGGGAAAAAGGGAGAAGAGAGAAAAATGAAGAGGTAGATATTATCAGAAAAAAAAAAAAACAAAATGGCACCGTCAAAAATTACATCTGACGGTGGCACATGGTGGCAATGGCGATTGGTGTAAGAAGGAAGAAGATGAAGGTTGACTAAGGAGCGAGATGACAGGTAAAATAGAAAAAAGAATAAATAAATAAATAAATAAATAAATCTCATCCATCCATTTAAATTAATAAAGATCTGATGGTTATAAAAAGTTCCCACATTGAGAGACCTCAAAAAGTCTCTTATAGTAGAACTAGTCATACCAAAATCTGTTTGACATCATGGTCGATGTTGTTATCTACGTTGAGACTATTCCTTTCATTGTGATGGAGACCAGGTGGCCAAATGTTAAACATTAGTGTTGCTAGGAATGAGATGACACTGATTTAGGGTACAAAGAGATATACCTAAAAGGGATCGTGAAACACCTTAAGTCTAGGATAATAAGGTTGTTGTTGAAGGATGGGGCAAAATGTTTTCATTGTTAAATCTTATTTGTGATTTGATTGTAAAATCAAAGTAATTGTGATTTTAAAACCTTTCACAAATCCACGAGAGAGACTATGATTTGAAAAATAGAGATGGATTTTGCAGAGAGATGAGATCCATAAAAGTCCCCAAAACTTTATTTTGCTCAATCTCTAGTTTTTTTTTAATTACTTTTTCAATTTTTTTTGGTTTGTCTTTGATTAATAGGAAATCTCATAAAGATGATATTCTTTCTTCTTCTTCTTATCATGGAAGCTATTAAATTGGGTGAAAATCATCATCAGAAACAAAAAGAAAGAAGAAGAAAGATAGAAGAGAAAATTCCTTATGATTGAAAATCATGTTCAACAATAATGACTTACAGTCAAATATATAATTAGTTATTGCATGATTAATTTTATAGTTAATTATACTAAAACATATATGTCATTGAACCCTTAAATCAACTTTTAACTTAATTAGTTATTTGAAATTTAAATATCAAATATATAATTATATGAAATATTTTAAAAAGTTACTTTTTTCGTTTGTGGTCTCTAAAAAATGTACTAAACCGTAACTACAATTTTATTTAAAAAAGAGAAAAAAATTATATTTTGATTTTAAAAATTTAATCATTATAATGTCGTGTTAATTTCAAGATGTTATAACCATACAAAATAAAATAAAGAGGACAAAATTAAAAATGGTCTTATCATAGAAATTAAATTGATTTTTTTTTAAATTGATAGGAATTAAAAATGATGTCAAAGATTTATAAAATTTACAATCAATCAATTGAAGTAAAACTTTTGATAAATAGAAATTCTTCATGATAAAACTTAAATTAAAAATATGTATTACAGTATTATTTGTAGAAATTAACCAAACAACTTGAATCACTGTTGTTGACATCAAATTTCTATGGCAAATAAATAAAAATTATAATTTTTTATAATAAAAAAGACTAATTAAAACGAGTATGATTTGTATACATAGAGTCGTAGACTGGAATATTCAAAGACAGATAGACTTAAAAGTTAAAACATATTTGAAGCAAATAAAATTATATAAAAAAAATAGAGAAAAGAGAAAAGAGGAAGGCGAAGACCACAAAGAAATATAGTTTTCAGAAGCAGAAAGAGGTTTTCCGTCGTTTCGCGTTTTGCGTTTTGCGTTTTGCGTTCCGAAACGATGTCCTCCATGGCCATCACCACCAGAGACAGAGATCGAGAGCTTCTCATCCCCGTCCCCGACATCCCCGCCGGCGACGCCGCCGTCTCTCCTTCCCCCAAGCCATCGTCGTCGGCGTCGCCCCCGCATCATTCCGGACGCGAGGTGATCTCTTCCCCCCAATTAGGGTTTTGAATTCACCACCGCAATTCGTTTTTTATTCCTCTTTTTTTTTTTTTCTCTCTCCAATTCGCTCAATCTGGACTCTATTGAATGTGCTGGGGTTGGAGATTTACTTCAAAGTTTCTCCCTTGACTTGGATTGAGGTTTTTCTGGGGATGAACTAGTTAGGAATTGGGGAAGTGATAGTTTCTCTTTGATAAGCAGTGTGTATCATGGTTCATCAAATTGTATTCAAAATGGAAAGGGATAGCGAAATTGGCAATAAAGTGAAGCTATTTATCTAGTGCTTATTGTATTATTGTAAGCTGTATAATGGAGCAATAATATATTTTTTTATATATATAAGCAGAAAGAAATTTTTTTAGCTGTATATATTTGAAGTGAATGTTCTTTTTTGTTTTCGTGGTTTTGAATACGGAAGAAGAGTTATGTCACCCTTTTAGTTGCATATATTGAGAATTTTTACTCTGCCTTCATGACTATTTGTCTCACTGGTTGCCCATTTTTTCTGGTTTCTCTGTATTTGTAGACTTTTTACAAAGTTGTTAGAAGCTGGGCATCAAAAAAGTTTATGACTGGATGGTATGCTATTCTTTCTTCTGTCCAATTATCTTCATATTCAAGTATGGATATATGATATATTGATATCTATTGTGTATTCATACACATGATCTTGTTTGTTTCCTGAATGATTTTGCCCTTTGTATGCCTTATATTCTTTGAAGTGTTGGTTTATTTTCTTAATTTTTTTTTTTATCTTCATTTTATTTCTACTGGCATCTTCTTTTTTATGGTGTTGGATTGCAAACTGAAAGTTACGGAGCATAATAGGCTACTGAACAATGGAAAGCTCTTAGTTCCCCTCACTATTAGGGGAGGATATATAATTCCTAGTAATATCAAAGAGTCCAAGTGATACTTTTTATTTATAGGGAAATCTTAATTGAATGAAAATCCTGGGTAGAGACTATACATCTCCAAATCACTTACTGAACACCAGTAACTAATATGCACTCTTTTATGACAATTCCCAACATAAGCACACAAAAATATGTAACAATCTCTTTGCTCTCTCATCACTTGATTTAAATTAAAAGGACACCATGATGGAGAAATAGATAGACTTTACGTCATCAATGATGACTTAATAGTGAATACTTGCTCCTGAGAGTATTTGTTCTTGTCCAGTATACCTCTCTCAGCTTGTACATATCTAAGATTTGCTGCATTATATTTGGACCAGTGGTCGCTTTGTCCTTTTCTAATTCATAAGGTCCTTTATTGCTTTTTATTGCGAGGTCATTTGTTTTTGAGTTGTTGAATTGGTGATATCTCACTGCTAGTTTTTTTGCAGTGTCATTCTCTTTCCAATTGCAATCACCTTCTATATAACTTGGTGGTTTATTCATTTCGTGGATGGATTTTTCTCTCCTATCTATGCTCAACTTGGAATTGATATTTTTGGTAAGTTCTTATGTTTCATGATATTTCACAATTAACCTTTACTTATGTAAAGATTGTGACAAAGTTCATTTTTTTTTGTCAACAACTTATTTTGTCTTGTGGCAGGGATTGTTTTAAGAAAATCATATTTTTTTCACTTTAGGCTGCTAAAAATATGGCTATTTAGTATTCTGTTTCTTGGATGTATATTTGAATGAAGTATAATATTCATTTTTTTGTCTTCTCTATTTTTTTTGCCAAGGGGAGGGTTGAATTATTTCAAGTTGAAATATCCAATGGAGCAACAAAACTTTTTTCAATTGATTTACTGTTTGAAACATATTGAAATTAGTTGCTACGATTTGGTCAGGTCTTGGATTCATAACTTCCATAACTTTTATCTTCTTGGTTGGGGTTTTCATGTCATCATGGTTGGGTGCATCTGTCCTGGGCCTTGGGGAGTGGTTTATCAAGCGAATGCCACTTGTTCGTCATATTTATAATGCCTCCAAGCAGATTAGTGCTGCTATCTCTCCAGGTGTGTGTTTGCCAACATTTAACTCTTAATTGTGATACTGGCATGAATGAAATATTTGGTGAGAAAAGTTTATGCTAACATGCATATTGTCACAGATCAAAATACACAAGCCTTCAAAGAAGTAGCCATCATTCGGCATCCACGTATTGGAGAATATGCATTTGGATTCATCACCTCATCTGTTACCCTTCAGGTTTTTTTGATACTTCAATGTTTGGTGGCTTTTAATTTCAGAACATTTACTTACGTCATTGCTTGAATTGGAGTTTCATTAAGATGCCCCGGTGTTACTACTTCAATTAATAGTTTATTGTTACTTATAATGTAATTTTAGTTTTTTTCTGATGGAAATGTATCAATCTGGATGGAAGTAAATAGTTTTGACTAATTTTATTGCTTCATGCTTCCTGATAGAGTGATAGGATGCTAATCTTTGTCTTGCTTGATTGATATACAGGTTCAATGGTCTTTACTTTATGAATAATACAAAGTATGTACAGTACGACTAATGCTTGTTTGGCTTGATTTGATAACTAATAGAATTATTATTTTACATTTTGCCCATCTGTTTATGAATAAGAACTCTTTGCATGGCTGAGGCAATTATTATTGCTCCTTGTTGTTGCATTCCTGGCATCTAAGATCCATTATTCTGATGGTGTTGGTTGCCATTTAGATTTTGGGATTTTTTATGTTCTTTTTCATTTATTGTGTCTTTAAAGCCATATATACAATGAGCTATAGGAAAGTTTCCATATGGATAAGAAATTCATGCTGTGAGTTTGATGAGACTGGTTTGTTAACTGTTGTTGAATATCTGTGTTTATATAGATTTTACACAACATTGCATGTTGAAATAATTTCTCTTTTTTTAATATTTTTTTTTCAGAACTATTCTGGAGACGAGGACTTATGCTGTGTCTATGTTCCTACAAATCATCTTTATATTGGTGATATATTTCTTGTCAACACCAAGGATGTCATTAGGCCAAACTTATCAATTCGTGAAGGAATTGGTGAGTGGTTCTTTTGTATTTACTCGAAGTCTCAAGTAATAGAAGTCAAATCAGGCATATTTATTTTGCACTGTGGTAATGTGGTTATGTTACAACGATAGTTTGTTTGCTGAGTTTCCTTTCTGTTGCTCTCTCTCTACTCATGGTGCACTCAAATTTGAACTATAGGTTTTTGGTCTTTCAAATTTGGAATATATAGGGACTCAACAAGGAGGACGAGCCCTGGCATCACGGTAAAGTTGTGCCTTGGTGACTTGTTGGTCATGGATTCGAATATGAAAACAGCCTCTTTGCATATGCAAGGGTAAGGCTGCATACAATATCCCTCCCCCTTACCTTCGCATAGCGAGGAGTCTTTGGACAATGGGATACTTAGTAGTTTAGTTTTTATAGGGACTCAGCAAGTAATAATTGTTTTACCTACACATAGTCTCATGTTCTTCACATGCTTTTTTCTACATTTTCTAGATGACACTCTCGTCCTACTACAAAGTCTACAACATACTATCTAGATTTTATGCGTACCTATCATGGCATGTGTAATTACCATTTTTGGATACATATGTGTAAGTATCATTTTCTAGGCTAGCTTATGTACTTCCAAGTTGCAGGCAATGTGTATATAAGGTTGTATGTGTGTGTATTTGTTGAGATATCACTGCTCTTGGACACGCACTAACTACTACAACTATTAGGACTAATAATAATAATAATCACAAGGACTATAAGAACAACAAGAATAACAATAACATTAACTAACAAGAATAGCAATAACAATAATCCATTACACTCTAGTTTCAACATATGTTTGACTTTGTTTCAAATTTATTTCATAATAATAATAATAGTAATAATTCATTCCGCTCTAGTTTCAACATATGCTTGAATGTTTCAAATTGCAGAGATCGTTGTTTCGGGAGGCATGTCAATGCCACAGATCCTATCAACGATCGATTCATGCATCAGACCAGGGGAAATAAGTAGAATCAACAGAAGCTGAGTGAAGGGCATATTAGTTTTTCATGTTATAGTTCCTTGGTATCTTATGAAGCCATCAGAATGACAATGCAACCATTGTGGTTTGGATGCAAGTATTGAATATACGTGATTGATTGCTCTGAGAAAGCCACAGACTCTGATGGCTTGTGTAACATTCGTTTGAGTAAAAATGTAGGATTTAGCATTTGTTTCCGAGTCTCGAATTTTTACCTGTGTATAATGTACTACTACTGGTTCTCCACTCGTTATAGCAATTCAATTTTGTAGTGCTGATTAATTCATTGATGGTTTTCACTTTTCAGCTTAATGCAGTGTTTCTATGCTATCATTAAGATTGAGTCAGCTCAAAAGTTATAAGTTATTGTGCTATAATTTCTAGTGTGCCTAGAGTACATATCGTTATAAAAAGAAAAAAAAGTGTATCAATAGAGTATATACAAAAATTTATCTAAACATAATCTTCTGATGAGAAAACATGTTTTTACTAGGTTGTGATTTCACTTTTTGTGTGTGAAAAAACAAAAAACAAAACTAACAATTCTTTGAGCAAAAAAGCCGAAATAAAATATCATTAATGATATAATAAATATAAATGATTTTTTTTATATTTTGGGTTAGAGATCATTAGTGTCTTTCAATTTATTGTTGTTGATCTAAGAAAATTTGGATCTAATAAATATAAATGAACGTTACAAGGTTTTATACCATTATGTTCGTCCATAAAGTTCCACCAATTTTCTTTTGGTGCAAGTATTGCAAATGCACCTTAAATAACAAATATGTATACGTTAGTAATATATTGACATAATTATTTGAAATTGCTAAGGGAAAAATTAGTATATAAGCAGCTATATTATGCCAATAATCAGTGAGAATCGGCTCAATAGTTTACACTTTAAAAGGTGTTTAAATTTGATCATTCTCAATTCTTTATACATAGTTGGATTTGAACCCATCTTTAAAGAATTTTATATCTTTAGTGCTATTATAATACTAATACTAATACTTTAATTATGATTGAAAACATAAAAGCAAAAAGAAAGTATTACTGAATTTTGAAACTGATCTATTTGTTTAAAAAGCAGTTTTGATTATTCTATTAATTAATATAGTTTTGATTATTAGTATTATCTTTTAGTAGTATTTTCTTAAATTTTATTTGCAGAAGAAGCCCAATTGGGATACAATAAGCCCACTTATTTTAGCTGTTCTCATTTGAAAAGAAGCCCAAAGTTACTCTTTAAAACCCTAACTCTACGTTGGAAGCGTAGTGTTGCAATCGATCTCTAAACCTAATTGATTCGAGGGTCTTTCATTCCTTCTGCAAAGGTTGCATTTTTATCCCCATTTTCGTTATTCAGCATCTAGCGTCCATGTTTTTGTTTCTACTTTTTTTTTTTAGATGAACTTATTTTGATTCTTAGTCGCTGAAACACCAAATGGACAGTGATGATTTTGATACAAAGGTCTCGTTCGTCGTAATTGGCCTTTTTAGGCCTTGCCGACCATCCTTTTTATTCTGAGTCCCTTTTCGGTTCAAAACAATAATTTTTTTCTCTGTTATTAATTTTTCGTAATATTCATGTTTTTGTTTATCTTTGGCTTAGATTTATCACTAGGGCTCGATATATAGAACTTAGGGGTTTGTTTGATGTGTTTTGGCCAATGATTAAATCATTGTAAATAGACAAGCATATGTCTGAAGAAGTTATTCAATGTAGAATATTCTAATCTTCTCTATGAGGCCAACATTACCGTTTATTATATTTTTATTTCTTATTTTGAGAAATTTTTGCATCTTAAGAAAAATTCTTAATCTAAGAAAGTAAAGTATCCACAGGTGTTGATCAGATTTCCAATATTGAATACATGTATCTTAAGTTTAATCAATGTTAACATTGGCTATATCCATTTTGATTATTTGAAGTGTGTATACTGTATGATAAGTTTTTCTTTTATACACTGGTTTTTCTTCCGATATATTTTTTCCCGTTTGGATTATTACCTTATCATGGTTTTTGACAGTGATGATATAATTTAAGGCCTTTTAATCTCATGGGATATTTTGAAAGCAAAATAGACCATATTGAAAAGTTATTTACCTAAAATTTAAGTTGGATTCTGACAGGGGAGTAAGGAAAGCAAAGTGGTAGTCTGGTAGATGATATTTTAAGCCGTTATTCTATTCTTTAGGGTGTTTCACGACGGGCTAATGATATTAATATATGAGATTACCCTTTTACTAGCAAAGTTTAAAAATGTATGATCAGTTCTTAATACAGGAGGACTACAATTTTGAATAATTTTATACTAATATTTTAAATTATTTATCAAAATTAAATCAAAATATAAACATTAGTTGCTGAAATATCAAAAGTAAGACAAAAGTGACCAAATTGAAAAACTGGATTAGACTATAGTATTATACAAAGTAGCTATACTTGTTCGGACGAATCATTACCCAAAACACAATAGATACATCAATAATCAACTTAGTCATGCTGCAACGTGTAAAACTTTTTAAACAATTTGGCCATTCAACCCAAAAGAAGAGATTTTTCTTCTTATTATTAATAGTAAAAGTTTTCTTTTAGTTTTATGTATACCTTCAGTCAGCAACGTGTGCTTCATGCAGAAGCTTTTTATTAAAAAAATTGATTTAATTATGAGAATGCCAGTTAAAGAGAGATTTTGAATTGTTTGCCGTGGAATAATAATGTCCATGAGCCAGAACCGTTTAATTCATATTTTTCCAGCTATTTGATGAGGATTATGGATTAACTTTTTATATCAAAATTTCCAACTTTTTTAAGTTCTAGGTGCGTATTTAATACTGATAAACATTCTAGTAACGGAAAATGTTTATAATTGCAATAAATTGAATTGTCAAACTATCTGTCTTGACCTATGTACAAGCAACAATTAAAACTTTAATTTTAGATGCACCTTAGCCTGCCCATGTCTCCATCCATGTGAAACAGAACATCACAAATTACTTAAAAATCACAAGTTTTTTTTTTCTTTTTCTTTCTAAAACCAAAGTGAACGTAATGTGTGCAAACTGCAAAACAATAGTACAGCCACCAATCATTTCTCCAAACACAAATTATCTCTGACTTTGTACATTTCTTGAGATGCTCCCCTTCATGATTCCTAAGACCCAGATGTAAGTGATAAATGTAATCTATCGTATAAAAAACAAGGAAAAACAAGTTTAATCCCTAATTGCAACATTTATAAACAATAGACAATAAATTTAGAAATATCCTGATAGATTGAAGACATTTGATCCATTGACTAGTTCATGGAGAAGAGAAAGTAGAGTTAAAATGTAATCTCCTTTCTTTCATATTTGTTTATATGATAGATTGCATTAATTTATTAGTAAGATGTTGAAACTCCATTGCAGGTGCAGTTGCATTTCCCAATTTGAATGATTTTGTGTGGGGGGGGGGGGGGGGTACTTCAACATATCATGAAGTTAACTTCATCAAAAATGCACAAGTAGGCTTCAGGTTTTGGATCTGTGCTCAATTTCATGGAAACAATAATACATAAATGAAAGCAAGTTAACTCAATGGAAGATTTTGAATTATGTTCGGCATTTTTAAACAAAATATATAAAAATGTTTATAAGAACATGAGTCAACAATTAAACGAGACATAGAAGAAGAAAAAAGAAATACTTCAGCATCAAATCAAGTTAAGATATACAAGTTAGTTAGAAGTTTTCAGAGATTGTTTATCAAATCAAACGTAATTTGCAGGCTCAGTCAGTGGGCATTGCTTCCCATGTAAGCTTAACACAATGTTGAGACCTGAAAAATGTTTCATCATATAAGATAGCATGCCAACGCAAACGAATATGAGAATACGTCAAACAAAGTGATACTCTCGACATTTTACCTTTTTCCACTTCTGTTCTTTAAAAATCACATCAGTTTGTGTCCCAATTCTGCTCTTAACTCACATTAATGACATCTAACAAATTCTCGAGTACGAATGTCAAATAATTTAACAAGTAGTACATGTTTAGAAAAGTTTTTTTTTTCTTCTAAAAAATAATTATTTATTTTTAATATTATTTCAAAAAATTAATGAAAGAATCATTATTTTTTTTAAAAATAAGTTCACATAATCAACTACGGAACTACCAAAGAGACGAATTTGATATTTGAGTTTAATTTTCATTTATTACGAGTGTAAAGATTTTTATACATCGTAAATATATTTTTAATGAATTAAAGATCATTGTTTTTAATTAGAACGTTATAGGTGCAAAATATTTTTATTATCTCCATTAGAATCTCTTCTTTTAACTATTTTTTAATCTACAAAACTCAACTCAAAATATGGTGGAAAAGAAAGAAAGAAATAAGTGATAGAATAAAAGGTGGGGTGAGTTTGGTTAGGGAAAAATGAGAAAAGAAAAATAAAATAAATATGTAAAACTCACTAGTTATTTTCATTGTATTTCCTGTCTATTTGCATTCACCTTTTCTATATTTATTCATCTTGTTTTTTATTTATTTATTTTCTTCCTATAATAGGACCGTTAAGGAATTAAAGTTTAGTGAATGTAGTATTGGTAGATTAAAAATTATTTTTAAAGAGGAGTGATATATAACATACTTTTTTAGTGTATGCTCTGTAATTACTTACAACTTATTAAAAATTACAAAATAGAAAAAATCATTGAATAAAAAAATTATATTTTTTAATAAATTTGAACTAAAAATAAATTACTTTCAAAATAATGTGTCAATGTTAGTCCTTTCTTATTCTAAACTAAATGAGTAAATTTATCTCTTAAAGTGTAAGAGTATTATAAATTGATATATGAAAATAAAATAATTTTTTTATTCCTGCATAAATTAATTCCATAAATTATATAACTTAACGAAAAATTAATCTTTAAAAATATATTTTATTATCAAATTTATAACAATAATAAAATAATCTCATAAATTTAACAAAATAATTAATTAATTTTACTTTTTTCATATTCAAAAACTAAATTATATTATATTTTTTATCTTTAAGAATTAATTTATCATTACATTACACTTTTGAGAAGGAGAAATTTGATTATTTAGCTAAATTAAATTGATGAAGAAAAAAAGTAGATGAAAAAGAGGTGAGGTAACAACCTGCGCCAACTGAGACATAACAAGTGTACCTCACAGACACAAAGTAACTGACTGAATCTAAAAACCACAACGTACAGACGTCGTCGTATGAATTCAGAATCAAATTCATTCTGATTACTGTATCCGACACGACACCAACTCCTCACAAGTTCTTCAAGCCAAACCAACAGCTGTGAACGACTCTGTCTCACTCTCACTCTCACTCTCTTATGTGTCCCTCTCTCTCACACTTTTCCATTTCACTCTCACCTTTCCCATGATCCCAATTCTCCAACCCAACACTTAATTCTTCAATTTCTCATCTGGGCACCATTAAATTTCCAATCTTGCCACCGTTATCTCATCTGGGTCATTCCATTTCGCCACCATGGCGCACGCCAAGACCGATTCCGACGTCACCAGCATGGACACGTCATCGTCGCCAAAACGCGCCGTTTACTACGTGCAAAGTCCCTCGCGCGACTCTCACGACGGCGACAAGTCATCGACGGCGACGCACGCCACGCCGGCGTGCAACAGCCCCGTGGACTCGCCGTCGCACCACTCCTACGGCCACCACTCTAGGGCTTCCTCTTCGAGCAGGGTCTCCGCCGGCTCCTACAACAACATCGCCTCTTACTGGGGGAGGAATAATAAAGGGACCCGCAAAAACAAATTAGGGTCATGGCCTCATGATCAGTGCAAGGTCATTCAGGAAGAGGAAGGGTATTATGGGGAAAGAGAAGGCTTTTCTAGGAGGAAGACTCAGATCTTCGTTGGGGTCCTTGCCTTTGCCTTCATTTTCACCCTCTTTTGTTTCATCATTGCTGGGGCTGCCAGGCCTCACAAAGTTCGGATCAGTGTAAAGGTACTATAACTATAATATAATCACTCACATGTATGCTTTTATATTCAAGAATATTCCCACTTGTTTATTTTTAATTCCGTAAATTAAATGGTTGACTATGAAGGGGGGTGTGTATGATTATATTATAATATATTGTATAGTATATTGTCAACTTGTTTTGTTAATCAGAGACCACATCTTTTTATGTTTTTTCTAATGTAGTTTGAAGGAAGCGATTATTGTGTGTGTATGTAGAGACTAGAGATAGTTGTGCCTATACCAATTGAGGTTGGAGGTGTTCACAATTATTATATTGTGATCGTGTCTCGAACAGGATTATTTGATTTCTGAAAAGGGATACTTGTGGGAAACCAAATGAATCCTCTTGGATTTAAGATGATGTCTAGGACAGGAAGGAATGTTGGATCAGGCACTCATGTGGTGTGATTTAGTTGAAATGCAGTGATTTGAAAGGAATGCAGTCTTTCAATTTCAGTGATGTCTACTTGTTTGATGCATACTTGTAATAGCAGTAATCTTAGTGCCATGTTAATGTGCAGTTTGACCAAGAAATTGCATCCCCCAACCTTTTTTATCTTCTTTACCCCAATTTTTCATGTCACTGTGGCTTTCTTGTTCTGGTGAGTTAAATTATAAATTGAGTCTGTTTGCACGCGGTATTTTTATGCACTTTGCACGTTAGATTAATAATGACATATGTGAAGAAAAAGAAAAGGCATTGGGGAGAAGATAGAATGGAACTTGAGATCCTTGGAATTATATGTACACACAAGGACATCGTTTGAGTTCACAATTATGCAAGTTGTGGCTCCTTATTGATTCTTTCTAATTACTCATTCTCTTTTTACTTTTTCCAGCTGACAATTTGTTTCACACACTGATAATAAGTGCCTTCTTGAAAATTTTATTCTTCATCTACCTACTGCTGGTTATAGCCTAGTAGATTATTGATGTGAAGAGAAAAACAAATTCAACTTTTCTTCTCGAAGTTACATGCTTGAATTATCCATCTCCATTTCTCAACCATAAATTATTAATGAACTTTCAAGGTAACCTGATGACTCTTTTCTTCCAGAGTTTCACAGTACACAACTTCTTATTCGGAGAAGGGTCGGATTTGACAGGAGTTCCAACCAAGATGCTGACAGTAAATTGTTCAGTAAGAATGACAGTGCATAACCCTGCAACCTTCTTCGGAATTCATGTCAGCTCTAAAGCAGTGAATCTTATGTATTCTGAGATGACAGTTGCAACTGGTGAGGTAAGAATGAAATTTAATATCTAACACTGACCTCTTCGACTTGGAAAATGATTAGCTTGAGAATTGAGGGTAATATATGCTTTGTTTCTGCTTCTGATGTTGATAATGATCAACAATCTTAACTATTACATTCTGTGTTCATATACACTGCTGCTGCAGCTGAAGAAGCATTATTTACCAAGAAAGAGTACCCGGATAGTGTCGATGAACCTGCATGGAAGCAAGGTTTCTCTATATGGTGCTGGTGCAAGCTTAACTGGCTTGGTGGACAATGGAAAAATACCAATGACTCTTGTCTTTGAAGTTAGATCGCGAGGGAATATTGTTGGGAAGTTGGTGATGTCCAAACATCGAAGGCGTGTCTCTTGCTCAGTGGCTATTGATTCCCACAACATGGAACCCATCAAACTGAAGGAGAATGCATGCACATACAACTGAGATTTTGGTCTAGCAGCAACCAGTTTCTTGTGTGTGCCTTTTCAATTCATTCTGTGTTGGCTTTTAGATTTCTTGTGAGACAGGTAAAAGGGTGAAAGAAATACTATTAGAGTTAAAATTGTAGAGGTTTTACAAGTACAATTTTTGGGGACATGACAAATGAAAATTAGTAATAATAATGTAATGGTATAATTCTATTTCCTCTTCTTCCTACTTATTGCCATGTGCTATTTCCGTTATTGATACTGTCTTGGCTTGACTTATGCTATTTTTCTGAGATTTAAAAACCAAAGAGGAAACCCTGATTAATGACATGAGGATGAATTAGTGATAGTTAAATATCTACTTTTATAATTTATTATATATTATATTTCAAACAATAAAGACTGTAAAGTTAGGTTAGATAAAATGTCAAATAAAAATATTACAAAGCACATATATCAACTGGTAAGAAATTATTTTAATTTAAATAGTGGGTTCGAATTTTAAGAATGTAATTGTGTTTAAATCCTGTGGGGACTGGGGAGGATTTTATTAGTCTTAATACTCTTATTCAATTTGAGTCTGAATAAAAGAATCAAATAAAATGTTAAATTAAAGTAAAATATAATCACATTCTGTGTTTCAAAAATTAATTAGAGATTAAATAGAAACAAATTCATAATGCTGTGTTGTTTAATATTCTAGGCTATAGGTGGGTGTCCTAATTTCATCTAGCAGTCTACATGGACAAAAGAATAAAAAAGCCTAGTAATATTCTCCCTCAAAGATTTGGAGTAAAAAGCCACGTTCTCACCACTTTCAAACACATTGACAAACCTAAAGTAAAAAGATTAAGTGGACTGAAACAAACCGATAAAATCATAAAACCACGCAAATTGAGTGCACCAAATCAAAAAGTTTTCCAATGCATTGTGACCTATTCTGAAGATTCAGGGACTAATCTCTCAAATTCTCCATACCAACGTCTAATGAAGCTAATATTAGTCACATCACAAAGTATATTAAACATCCGCAGCTAATACATTCCTCCAATTCTATCTCGTCCCATTCCACGCCTATCATCTCTTGCACGATGCACGAACGTATCCTGGCGATATTCTTTTGGTGGTGGGCCACCTCTTATTGGAGAGCGGCTTCTCTGTCTAACATCACGAGTCCATCGACCACCACGATGGTGAGGAAGTGATGGCAAAAGAGGTGCAGGGGGTGACAGTGGCCTCCTTTCAAATCCTTTCCTTTCATCAGAGAAGCCATCTCTTCCACGATCTCTGTTATCCCAGTCCGGTGGGGGTGGCCTATCAAACTTGTTTCTCCCCCTGTAAGCATCTTCTATGAAATCCATACGCTCTCTGCGCACATGGGGATCTGGAAACCTGCCTTCATGCCTGAGTGGCGGCAGAGCAGCAGACCCATACTCTCTAGGGCCATTCCTTGCCAACACACGAGGAGGAGATCTATAGCCATTCAAAGTCCTTTCAGGGGAGCGATCAATTGGAGGTCCAGGAAAGCGTCTAGGAGGAGCATGGAGTGGTGGAGGTGCAGGATAAGCCTTCCTAGGACTTCTAGCAGGTGCAATACGAGACCTATTACAGCTGTTACAATGGTCCCGCCTTGCAAAGTTAAGATTATTACACCTGCAAGATAGTAAAGCTAAAAGATATAATCTCCACAGAATGATCTTAGCTATTTGGATATTTAACAACCAGAATTCTAAATAACTTAGGGCTATCTAAAAGATAGGTAAGAGCAACAAGTAATTCCAATGAAAATGGAAGTCTGATGATCACAATCAGAATTCAGAAAGAATTGCACTCACAAGGGGTCAGGACAAATCCAATCTCCCTCCCTAGGACGCACATTGGGATTATTTCGGTTGTTGCCTTCCCCTCTAGCAAGTCCAGAAACAAAGCCAGGCCCGTCAAAAGTTCTACCCATTGGCCTGCCCCCTACTCTACCTCGACCATACGGAGGTGAAGGGTCTCGATATCTTCCTGGATCTCTCCCACCACCATACCCACGGCTTCGTGGCAGGTTATTATAATCAGAACCAAAACGGTGATCTGCCTCTCTTCGGTGAAGTGGAGATGAAGAACCTGCACGAATTCTATATCCTGGGAAAACATAGACAGTGAAGTTTGAAAATAAGTGACTTACAGGAAGTGAGAGAAAATTCAGCATTGCAATCTACAGTGGAATCCAATAATATTGTGATCATGCAACTGTAATATAATCAGATTGACATTCCAAAGGGAAGGTTTCCACCACACAGGGCTTTTCCACCCCATGGATACAAAAATTAAAAATGTGTGGAAGAGCGCAGGAAGTTTATATGATAACACCTTCAATGTCACGTCCCAAACCTGATCCATATTACTGTAAAGTAAACAAGTTCTATGAGCAAGGTTTTCCACTAATAAGTTACCTCCTCCATAATCATATCCTTGATACCAATTTTTCCATCTCTGATGCCACCACAATATAATTAAAAATACAAATCATTTAAACTAACAATCTGAAATATCAAATCCAAATTCATATTTTGGAGCCACGGCAACCTAGGCGTTGCAGTATAAAATATGAACCAAGCTCAAAACCTGGTTAAGAGTATGCACTAACCTCTCCGACTAAAAACTAATCCAACAAGACAAACAAACAATAGACCAATGTTATTTTTACCCTTTCGAAAGTAATCAAACTCAGGAGCACAATATCCAAATGTATATAATCCACAAGGAAACAACCAACAAACACGACCAACGTACTCCCAAACTTTAATACCCCAATCAACCACTTGTTGGACTCTTTTCGGAACCATCTCTGTTAGTATGCTATGACAACCAAAGGTAGATTCAAGCAACACAGTTCACCAATTTGCAGAAAAATCATACAAAGGAATGGCTCAGGCAGATAAACCCCATAGAAGCCATCTGCAACAATATCAGCAACCAATTCACCCTTTTTTGGGACATACTATGCCCCCAAGTAACTTCAAAAGACATCGAGAAGGGCATTCTCTCATTTTAAGAAGATACACATCCCTTTTCTGTGCCATATTGGTGTACCCAGTCAATGCATCAACGTGAAAAATATCAGGATTCAGCAGAAGCTATACAACCATGTTGATATCAGAAGTTCCTAGATTTCACTTGTGGAATTACAACTCTGGAAAGCAGTCTTCCATGTTGTAAATAAAGAACTGTCAGAATCATCCCTACCGAAAAACCAAAGAAACTAAAATGACAACCATCAGCCCAAAACAATCATCACAAGGACTATATTTCAAAAGTTTCCAGCAGCCTTGCATGTTGTAAATAAAGAACCATCTGAATCACCCCTAATCAACCAACCAAAGAAGAAAAACCATAGAAACTAAAATGACAACCACCAGCCAAAAAAATCATCACAAGAACTATATCCAAAAGTTACCCAGTATATGGAATTGAAATAACCAGGAGTTCAATGACAAAAATACCAAATATAACTAACAACCCTATGAATTTATCGTCAGTAAATGTCATCTTCACAAAATGTCAGGTGAGCTTCCACAAAAGTAGCAAATTAGAAATTTATCCACCCACAAACACATCTTGCAGCAGAACCTAGATATGCCAGCCAAGTATTGGTTATAACTGTAGGTTATTCACTGAAAACAATTTGTAATGGTCAGTTTCAGTCCCCTACAAACCCTGTAACAATATGGATGTTCTAGCACATTGTCCACTCTGTAGCATGTATGACAATAACTTCAAATTGTATCCCAGACGGCATTAAATTCAACAACATTGTCTTAACTTTCACAAATATCCCAAACCAAACATATGACCCTAACTCTGCAAAATGAAAATCCATGCAACAGATTCTGTGCTGCAAAGCCCCAAGTTCATGCAGAATGGACTATTTCCATCATCCAACCCATTTATTAACCCTTTAAATAAAAAAAATCCCAGAACATGATCCAAAGCTGAGTTCATGGTAACATGCCTTCCTGAAGGCCCAAGATCTTGCAGGCAACATCAGAGCTGTAACACATAAAGGCAAAGTTTATTCACTGTTGACACTCCACAATCGACAGGAGAGCCATGGCCCATGTGTGTGTCATGTACATAATGAATACACAGCATATCTAACAAAACCCACATCTGTACAGATACAATCAGTCAAATGTGGAAAAGACAAAAAAAAAGGCAATTGTTATCTCGCCTAACCCCCAAATAAATAAAATACAACAAATTCAAGTAAATAATTCTACTTGAAATTTGAAAATTAAGCTTTCACTAATTTATACTTCCGCCCACATTTGGTTGGGACTAATTCTAGGAAAATTTGGTTGTTTTTCACAAGTTCTTTCAGAAAGTTGACTTTCTCCAACATAATTAGACAAGCACTTAAAAAATGAAGATTATGGGCAGCAAATGGATTCTCAATTGCTCTCCCGCTTTGTTGTTATCAACGATCAAATGACTATATTATTGGTGTTATCGATAGTCAAGTTAATAAACCAAAAAAATCCAATGCCAAATACACCAAAAAGTCCAACAAGGTTTCAGTCTTTCAGATGCAGCCTAAAGTGAAAACGAAACATATAACTTCAAAACAATAACAACCAAAACAGATCCAAACAAGCCACAAACTCACCAATTTCGCACGGTTTTCAAGCATTAATCCATTTTACAGCGCACCGTATCCAATATTTTTTTTCATAAACCAATTTAATAGTAACAAGACAGACAAACCAGCCAATCCAGTTTCTAAATCAATATTCCGAAACGAAAAAATCGAAAAACCTAACTCAATCATCCGCATCAGTAGGGTTACAGAGATTAGAGACGGAACAAACCAGGTTCATCGGGATATCGATCGGAGCGGGAATAAGGAGGGGGAGGATCACGGTGGAGTTCGCCGGGCTCGAAGTCGGCGGTGCGACCACCGGCGGATACGGCCTCGGTGTGGGAGGGGCGGACGACGAGGCTGCTCAGAAGAGGTGGGTGATGATGTGGCGGCGCGGGTTCCTTGTCCCTCGACGAAGCCATCGTAGACTAACGCTTTTCTCGATTCTAATACAAATGTTTCTTCTTTTCGATCACCACCTCGTGCAGCATATAAACCCTAGATTCATTAGATGCAATGCAAGCATTGCCGTTTTTTATTTTTAATTGAAACTACGCAAAACGACAACCGTTTTTTACTAAATTTGATTTTCAACTTTTTTATTTTATTTTTTTAAGTAGAGAAATTGAATATACGATTTGTTTTCTCGGTTTCAATTTTCATCCGTTCATCCGATTAGCAAATTAAAATTTCAGATGAATATGTTTTTATCTATAACACAGATCTTGTTTGAATTGAATAAGATAAATTAAGATCTTTGATTAAGTTAATCCACATTATTGATGGTATTTATTCAACGGCTCAAGATTTAATTACAAGATTTAAGTTTGATTTATATAAAATAAAATATGAGTAGTTCAATTTTTATCTAATTATTTTACTTTGTTAATCAATCGTATGAATGCGTAAAAAATAAAATAGATTTTGATATCTAATATATTCTTGGATTTTTAAATTTAATTTATTCAAACTCTATTAATAGTAAATTTACAATTTTCTTTCGCATAATAAAGGCTTTTTTAGGGTGTGTTTGGAGGGGGAAGGGAGTGTTAAAATGTTTTATTATAAACATTTATTCTGTAACTAGTCTTGTAGTTAAGGCTGCAGAAATATTTACTTACGTCAAAAAGAGGATTTTTTGAAAATGAATTGTGATGTGTTGTTATGATTTTAGACATTAATTTCAATGTAGTTAGATTTTCCGGTGAGCAAAAAGGCATGTTAGAACTTAGAAGTGATTGTTGCAACTTGCAAGGGCTATAAGGAGATTAGAGAATTTAATAAGCTTATTGTAAATATTAAGATTTCCCTTTACTAGCATTAAAAAAAAAATATGCTTACTGGGGAGAAAATGTACGTGGTTAAAATCTAATACTTAAGGATGGTAAAACGGGCATGACCTGGTGAGCCGGCCCATTTGACCGACGAAAAATGTGAGTCGGGTTGATATTTTGAGCTCACATTCATTAAATGAGCCGGACCAACTCGGCTCACAAAATGTGGGTCAAATGTGGGCCAGGGTCGGACCAGTTCACCGGGCCAGCAACCCACCAATAAAAAATAATAAAATATTGAATAGGTAATTAAATGAGTAGTTTAGAGGGAGAGTGACTAAGAAGAAGTGAGTGATTTTGAATCTTTAACCCTAATACATTTTTATTTGGAACCTAATAATGAGTTATAGTACATGTACAAATATGCTTTGATTGTCTGCATCATTGTGAAACAAATTTCTAAGAATTTGTTAAGACTTAGGAGCTAATTGAAAACCATTGTTAGACATGTATTTCTTGTTTGCTTTTGCTTCTATTATGCATGTATTTTATATTAAAAATCATTGTTATAGAATTAAGTTAGTACATTATTAATTTTTAGTATAAATAATTATATTTGAATTTTTTAATCAGTTTTTACTTTTTTTTTAAAAAACATAATTTCTTTTATTTTTTAAGTGGACTGACCCGCTGGCCCACTAATCCACTTTAAAGTGGGAAGGATTAGTATTTTCAGCCCACTTTGCAAAAGTGGGTTAGCCCGGTCCGACCCACTTTTTTAGTGGGTTGGGCCAGCCCAGCCCGTTTTTTGGGTGAACTGACCCACTTTGTCATCCCTACTAATCGCAATGCAATGAATTGGATAGATCAGACTATGGTGATAGATGATTGGCTAGAAAATAGGATGAATTTTACAATGGTTTTCAATAGAGATGTCCATGATCATTGTCTTATTGTGGTGAGATATGGAAACTAGTGTTAGGATTCTAAACCATTTCATTTCAACGCTAGATGTTTTTATGCTTATTTAAAATCTAGAAGCAAACATTAAACAAAATATTTGCACTGCGGAACAAACAGGTAGAGGTACGTTGTTAAGGATGTTCGAACCAAGGTTGTTAAATTCTTCTCTGAGCATTTTTTATAATCAAAGTGGGAGAGGCCTTAAATGGATGGTATTTCATTTTCGTGTCCTTAGCTTAGGAGAATGAAAAAATTGCTACTTAGTTTTGTTTAGAAGAAATAAAGGAGGTGATTAGAAGTTGTGATGGCAATAAGAGCTTAAGGGCCAAAAAAGTTTAATTTTAGATTCTCAATTTTTTTGGGATAGTGCAAAGGGTGAAGGAATGTTATTAGAGGAATTTTATATGAATGAAGTTACCTAAGAGTTTCTCTAATTTATTTTCCTACTTTAATTCCAAAAGTAAAGTGTCCATAAAATTGGTGAGCTTTTGCTGAATCTTTCCTTAAATTTGTAATGCATTGAAGCTTTAATCTTTTAAATATGAAAAAATAAATTTTTGTTTATGAATTTGCAAAAAGTGCGATAATTTAGTTCAAATGTTAAATATTTCCGTCAAAGTAAACAAAACGTCCTTCGTGGCAATTATGGACGAATTTGTTAATCAAAATTTTTGTATTGTGTGGCTGACTCTAATGATGAGTAGGATGAATTGATTTGTTGGTAAAATTTCGATGAACTTATTTGTTGGTAGAGAAAAATGTCCCAGACAATATTGATTTTTTACTACTTTTACTTTTTTCTTTTTTGTCTCTCTTTCCACAATTATCATTTTTTTATCTCTCTCCTTCCTTACACTTATTTGTAATGAAAACTCTTGAGAGACCCTCAACTTCTACATTGGCGATGACGACAACTTTAGGCTCGTTGACAATGTCAAATCCTTCAAGTCCGACAACTCCTTCCAACGCATCAGTCATGTCCTATCGGTCACACCATCGCAACAACCTCCCTTCCAACCAAGTCAACACACATCCTCTGTTTCTAACAAGTTCTCATAACAGAGAAATAATAACAAAAAGAAAACACACACACACACACAATCCCTCCTTCTCCAACCTACTACATTGTCTGCAAGGCCCTTAACAACGATTTGGTGGCACAAGTATTTTTATAAAATAGGAGTAAAATTTAAAATCTAATTTTCTACTTTGAGCATATTGAAGTGAGAGAGAGAGAGGAAAAGACTTCAATCCATGTTCCTGCACGAGAGTGGCTCGTCTAAGTGGTAACTAACTAGGGAAAAAATAAAATAAAAAATAAAAAAATCATCATCGTCCAGATTTCTGATTGAGTAAAACAACGAAGTTGCAATAATGGCAAAGCCTGAATCGCAAAAGCATCCATGGATCTCGATGCAGTTCCTTTGTTAGTGGTTCTTCTAATAGCAATTCACGTTTTCGGCTAGCTTGGTAAGCCTAACCCCAATTCCTTTTCTTCTTAAATTTTTTCTCTCTCCTCAACAAACTTAACCTAAATTATTATCTTTCTATCTACTTCAAGTGTATTGGATTTACAAATTGACCACTAACAATAAGCCACAACAACAACAACAACTACAACAATAACAACAAAGAAGAAAGGCTAACTGACAAACTACAACAATAACAACATTCTCATTCAATTTCATTTTCTACAAACAATTGTTGTATGAAATTATGTATTAAAGGATATGATTTTTTTTTTGTATAACAGGGAAGAATGATGTTTCATTTAATTTTTAAAATTTGAGTGTTATTGATATGATTGTTTTTTGCTTTTAAGAATTGGTGTGCCAAAATTGAATAATGTGTGTGAAATATAGTCAAGCTACAATGCAATTTATGAAATTGTGTTAGTTGTATTTTATGCTTTGAGTATGTTTATATCAATGATTTAATACTACATGTATCACATAAACAAATGGCAAATGATTTAGAAATTAAGTAATTCAAGTTGGGGGGTAGGGGCATGCATCTGGTGCTTAAGGATTTAAAACTACAATAGAAAAAATAGGATGTGGTTTGATGCACCAGAAGTGTTGTCGGACTTGAAGGATTCATGTCATTGAGGCTAAAGTCGTCATTGTCAGGATAGAAGCTAAGGATCTCTGAAGAGTTTCAATGCAAATGAGTACAAGGAAGGAGAGAGAGGGTAATTGTGGAAAGAAAGACAAAAGAAGAAGAAGTAAAAATAGTAAAAATTCAATCTTGCTTGTGACATTTCTTTCTACTCACAAATTAGTCCATCAAAATTTTACTGTCAAATCAGTACATCTTACTCATCATCGGAGTTAGCAACATATCGGAAAATTTCAGCTAAAAAATTCGTCCACAAAATACCATGTAGGACATTATGTTTGCTTTGATGAAAATATTTAATGTTTGGACTAAATTATCACACTTTTCATAAATCTAGTAACAAAAATTTATTTATTCATATTTCAAGGACTAAAGTGTGAGTGTATTACAAATTCAGGAACTGAATTGGTTATTTATCCTAAAAATTGTGAAAAAAATTCCTCTACTTGATAAGTAATATGGAAAAAATCAAGAAAAGATTTTCTAATTCTTAAAGTAGATTTTGAGAAGGTTTATGAATCAATGAATAAGAAGACCTTGGATTATATGATCAAGAGAATTGGATTTTGTGATATTTAGGACCCTAAATGATAACGTATTTTATGGTAATCTATCAACTTCATCAACGAAATAGGATCCTTATTATTATTTTTTAAAATATTTTTATCTGTTGAATTTATATTAAAATATTAGTTACAATATTTTCAATCACAGATTAAACATGCACTTAATAGATTTTTAGTCCCATATTAGAACCTAACCTACTACTAGTGACCGCCTAGCCAAAATATATATCTAACTCGAATTAGAAGTCACTAGATTATTACACCTATAAATATGAGGACTCTTCTCAAAATTAAGTATTCTTTTCTCCTCCATAACTTATATTACTACTATGTGAGGTGATTATTTACTTTAGTATTGTAATCTTTAAAGATGAGATCACCTCTTCTCCCGTGTTCGATTTTATGTTAAAAGACAATGAAAATGTATCAAACTAAAGTAAGTCTGCATTATTTTTGTGTTATTTAGATGTGAACTTGCTAGTAACTCCTTGAAACCTACCTCAGATCAAAATTCAATGTCCCTACCTACTAATTAAACGATAAAATGTCTGCTAAGCACTCTTACATCACCAGAAATTGACTCTAATGCAAATTAACAATCAAACAAATATTTCTGCAACAGAAAAAATATACAAATATTGACTCATGTAGAAAAAAAATACATGAAAAACATGGTGGGAAATGATGCATGTTGCACGAGGGCGTTGGCGTAAGCGGTGAAAGCAAGAAGAAGAAAAGGACAAGATCCGACCACGAGTCTCCGCAGTGGGTCCCTGTTCTCTTACGCAACGGAGACTGACACTTTAATTTAAAGACACCATCATGAACACTTGTCCTCATCGTAGCCCTACACGGAATCAGGTTCGTTCCACCGTCCATTCCCTTCTCCCACACGCTCGTGTCCTTCACATTCTTTCTAATTCAATTACATTAGTGTTGAATATTTATTTATTTTACTTATGATTAATTTGTGTGTTGGAGAATCTCACCGATTAATTCTAGTAAAAAAAATTCTTGGGATTATTTTTTTCATCCACAATAGATTAAACTCAGTGTCACTGGACCAATTACTTTGTAAATTCTCTCTAATCTGATTTTCAACAACTAATTAATTAATTTTAGTTACTTATTACCAATATTGTTTCTTAAAAGCTGATTCAATAATCAAGTTATCTCTTCGTGATTTGTTGATTATGAATTTAAATTCAGAAATATTTTTGCATATACAAAAATAAAGTTGCTTATATCTCTTCCCTCACATAGCTTTGAGTCTCCAGAAAATGAGTTATGTAATAGTTTTTTTATTAGCAGTACTGTTTCTTCAGCTAGTGCCGTGTTGATTGGATTCCCTTTTCTATCTGTTTCCTTCGCGAACCAGCAACAATCCCCGGCGCGCGATAGCGCCATCGCTTTCGTTTCGCGGTTGGTAACCGTCTCTCTTTCATCCCCGTATTTATTTCCATTCACAAAACCAACATCCTCTCTCTGATTCTTCTTCACTGTTCTCTCTCGGAACAAAACGGAGGATCCGTCATAGTATTGGTGCGTAATTGCATATTCACTTCAGCCATCACTTTTTCAGCTCAGATTTGTTTTTTTTTTTTCTCTCTATTTTTTTTTTGCTTGATCTCGATTCAGTTTTTGTTTTGTACTTCGTTTTACATTTTTTTCTTCATAATAATTTACTGTAAACTCTGTTCTGTTGCCTCGCTTTAGGTTTTTTATTTTCTTGCTTTTTGTTTCTGAGAAGAAGAAAAAAACAGAGGAACTCGTTTGCTGCTTAGGATCATCAAAATTTCTCCAGTATTCTCTGCCATGTACATATCTCAACAGTGATTGCATATATAAGGTTGATGATAAGGATAATGATGGAAACAAAGTGTGTTTTATTGGCTTTTTTTTGTTCGTGATGCTTCGACCAATTGATTGACAGAACAATCGTATTTCTAGGATTAATGAATATAGTTTGTTTTCGGTGTTTTTTGTGTGAAACGTTAGGATAAGCTGATGGTACTGTGGTTTGTAAGTTCTGTAGTTTGTAACGCATTACTGAGTGATGTTTGAATCTATTTGATGAAGTTAAAATTGCAAACTAGTGTTGATAAATTGGGTTGTGACTTGTAAGTGTTTGAATGCAGCATCATGTCTTTTTATGTATGCAGCACGTAGTGCTTGAGTTTCAGTTTAAGCTTGGCTAGAATGGAACTATTAAGACTTTAGTTTGATTCGAAGAGTTTTCATGTGATATATTAGTTGAATTCTTTTTTATATAATAAAAATAGGCAGGTCAAATATTGGCTAATGTGGGTGGGACATTCATCTATGTACAAGCGCACTCCTTCGAGAGATAATTCAAACATGGAGGACGTGGAAGAAAACTCAGGTATGCACCCTTTATTGAACCTTTACTGATGTACTTCAGGTTGTTTTTATGACATCTGTTAATTCCAATATTTTTTTTTTTTTTTTGTGAAACATAGCATCTATGCTGTTGCTATTGTCTCTATTATTGATTGTTGATATTTTGCAATTGAATGCAATTCTGAAAAAGATAGTACAAAAGATGGCCTGGGTTTATGATGTACTGCAAATTTTGAGGTCTTCAATCATGGTGATTTATTAACCATGCTGTTTTAAATGCCTGATAGATCTTTTAGACATCGGCCTGGACAAGGGAACCTCAAATCCTTCACTGATGCTTTCTTTACCGCATGTACTTGTGGCAACCATTTCTTCATTCCTTTTTGGATACCATCTTGGGTTTGTGCTTTCGTAATTTCTTCTTTTTGGTGCACTCTCTTGGATTCCTTGCTTTATTCTAGAATCCATTGAAGACTTAAATTTTGATATTTGATCTTTTGCGTTCTATTCAGGGTTGTTAATGAACCACTTGAGAGCATTTCTGTGGATCTTGGCTTCCATGGAAATACATTGGCAGAAGGTGACAAAAAGATTCCGAAACCTGTGCTTAATTTCATTTTCTATTGTAAAAGAATAAATAGAATTGATTTTCCCCCTGAAATGAAGGTCTGGTGGTGAGCATATGTCTTGGTGGTGCCTTGATTGGATGTCTACTAAGTGGTTGGATTGCTGATGGGGTGGGGCGTCGTAGGGCTTTCCAGTTGTGTGCTCTGCCAATGATAATTGGTGCTTCTATGAGGTTAGACTTGCAGTACCGATATAATATTGTTTGATTCATTTTGTTTTCCTCATGGAATAGATGGAAACTCTCCTTGCACTTTATTCAAGAATTTGTGGGTTTCAATTGTTTTTCTCAAGGTTTATCTCTGTTGGCTACGATGGAAACATAGTATTTTATTATTTCATTTTTGTGTCCTCTAATGTGATAGCATATTAACATGTTTTTTACTTCTTTCTTCCCAATCCCAAATGTACCTGATTGCCATCTTATGGTTTCCATATGGCCTCTTCATCCATTATGATATTTTCATGTTTCTTTGTTGGTTCTAGAAAAGAACATAAGCCTTTCTTCTTTCATATATTTCATGCATATCATGTCTATAACAATAGAATGATATAGCAGAGCAGTTCACCATTTTTATGAATTTCTAGATTACAGGTGGGCAGTAAGTGGACCTTTAGTTTTGATTTAAAGGCCCCCTAGGTTTAGATTTCTTAACTGTTATGCATATTTCACCACAAGTCAGTATGTGTATTTCACTTTGGTCAAATGACAGTTTTTTACTTTTATGCTTTCCAATATAAATTCTTATGACTGATTTCTCATTGTAAAATTGTGCATTTTCAGTGCGGCAACAAACAACTTGTTTGGCATGCTTGTAGGAAGGTTGTTTGTTGGGACTGGCTTGGGCCTGGGCCCTCCTGTTGCCTCTCTGTATGTGACAGAGGTATGTAAATCACTAAATTGTTGCATCTGTGTCATTGACTATACTGAAAATTTACTTGATTATTCTCTTTAATGGCAGGTTTCTCCTGCTTTTGTGCGGGGCACCTTTGGAGCTTTCATCCAGATTGCAACATGCCTTGGTCTAATGGGAGCTTTATTTATTGGAATCCCTGTCAAAGAAATTTCTGGATGGTATCATATGAATCTTATTTCATGTCATGATGTTATATATTATTTATTCATGATGTTTTAAAAATTCACCCTGAATTTTTTCACATAGGTGGCGGGTTTGTTTTTGGGTATCTACCATTCCAGCTGCTATACTTGCCGCAGCTATGGTCTTCTGCGCAGAGAGTCCGCATTGGTTATACAAGGTTGACACCTAGTCTAATATTATTTCATCTTAGATATTATCTCTTTATTATCTTTTCATTGTAACTTACTGTTTCTATATTAGTTTGAAGTTTGAACCCTTGACGTCTCAATGTTAAACGATGCTAACTAATAGTTTGTTGAAGATTTTCTCATCTGCTGCATCCATCTCTTGTTATGTCAACAATTAAGTGCAAGTATCAAGTGTAACAGTAGAATACTCTGGAAATACAATTCCTAGAGGATTGCTTGCATATTTTTTTTGGTGTTGCATGTTAAAGTCCTGTCTACGCTGATTTACTTTTTAGCTTCTTTTTTCCCTAATGATTGCATTTGGAATTCAAACTGAAGTAAAATCAAGATAGAAATAATTGCTCTTTACTTGATGGTCTGCCTATTTTTTATATTTATTATCTCCCCAATCCCTCATCTCGCCATGTTGTTTTTTATTCTTACCAGATTTAGTCTCTTTCCTATTTCATTTAAACCAAATGCATGTAAATCTACACTTTTTCTATTTCCATCCACTTTAATTCTCACCTATTTCTTTTCTCCCTACCAAACACACCGTCAGTGTTTATAGCTCTTAAAAGCATTGTCACTTCTTTGCATGTTTTTGCTGTCCCATTTAATAGAAGACTTTAGGAGTGTCATAGCAGCTAACATTGCCCATGTCTCTTTTTATCCTTGTCAGGCACGGTTTGCAATAACTTTTGGTTCTTATCACTCAACAAGACAATGAGAATCTTTCATATTTCACATTGTAGTGTTTGTAGTTCTTCATAGTTTCTTCTCACTTGTAGTCTTGAGTGAGTCCCTACATCCATTTTACTTCTGATCTTTTACTTAATCCTTGATTATTCCTCTTTGTTGTGATGTAGCAAGGAAGAACTGCTGAAGCAGAAGCTGAGTTTGAGAGGCTTCTGGGTGTATCAGAAGCAAAATTTGCAATGTTGGAGTTATCCAAGGTAGATAGAGGTGATGATACTGATACTGTAAAGCTGTCGGAATTGCTTCATGGTCGTCATTCTAAAGGTATACATTTTTCCTGGTTTGTCTCTCGGATAGTTGTGAGTGTATTTGCTGTTGTTGTTATCTTGTCACTGATTTCCTTAGGATTCCAAAAGTTATTTTTTATTCACGAGTTCATTTTGCAGTTGTTTTTATTGGATCAACCCTATTTGCTTTACAACAGCTATCTGGTATAAATGCTGTGTTTTATTTCTCTTCAACTGTTTTTAAAAGTGCTGGAGTGCCATCAGACATTGCAAATGTCTGCATAGGAATTGCTAATTTGGCAGGTACTGCTATCTTCTGGTTGCCAGGTTTTAAATCTAAATTAATCCTGTTATTCTAATTCTCTAAAGCTAATCTCCTTTTTGCCCACTTTTCTCAGGATCTATTGTTTCAATGGGTTTGATGGATAAGCTTGGAAGGAAGGTTCTACTTTTCTGGAGTTTCTTTGGCATGGTAAATTATGTATATAGATGTTCTATAATTCTATAGTTTTTTTTTTTTTTTTTTTTTTTTAAATAAATGTTCTATTATGTAGCATATTATTATAGGGTGATAATCATGCACATGAAAATATGGTACTCAAGACAGTTGTACTATTTTAAATCCTGACTTGATGTGTGGTGATGAAGAGACGGATGTTGTTTGGAATATGAACTCGTGCAAGTGCACAACATTACAAAATTGAGGGAAATTCCTTTTTTGTTATGCTGTTTGAATTGTTTTTGATTAAAGGATAAACTTTGGTCTTAATAAGGAAGTTGTTTGTTTTATTTTTTTACTGAATAGGCAATAGCAATGATCCTTCAAGCCACAGGAGCAACTTCACTTGTATCAAACGTGGGAGCTCAGTACTTTTCTGTTGGTGGCATGTTACTGTGAGTATGCAACTATGATTCTACGAATATAGTCACTCTAGACTATGGGTGCATGCAGTGCTTTCTGGGAAGACACTGCTGGCATATGAACTCTTAATTTATACTTATTTCATGCAGGTTTGTCTTAACATTTGCTCTCGGGGCTGGCCCAGTTCCAGGTCTCCTTCTAGCAGAAATCTTTCCTAGTCGAATAAGAGCCAAAGCCATGGCAGTCTGTATGTCAGTGCATTGGGTAATTTTCTTCTGCTGTTTCCTATTATAAATATTCTTCGGCAATTTATGTTCAAGGGTTTTGATTGATTCTATAATGTCGTTGGATGGTTGAATCAAGAAAATGTAGCCTGCTGAATTCCCTTCTTTGCAAGCTACTGAAACTGTTATCACTTATCAGTATCTGTTCTCATAATGACTTAGAAGGATAGGAAAGCTCATAATTTATTGAATCCTGCTCTCATTAGATTAATGGTCTTGTACAGGTGATAAATTTCTTTGTTGGACTACTGTTCTTGCGTTTGTTGGAGAAACTTGGTCCACAGCTGCTTTACTCTATATTTGCTACCTTCTGCATCATGGCAGTAACTTTTGTAAAAAGAAATGTGGTGGAAACCAAAGGGAAGTCACTTCATGAAATTGAGATCGCACTTCTTCCTCAAGACTAGATCTCTATTCATTTGATTGCTCTAATTTTGCATAGTTTCGGCTGAGCAGATTGTGTTTCGTCTATTGTGGTTGACCTTAACATTACAAGGGGAAGCTCAAGGCAGGAACTATGCATTGTTTTGCTGCAACATTAGTACGAAGAGGTTTAGGTATTATGGCTATAGCTATGATGTAGTAGGTGGTACTATTAGCGGCTTACGACACGAGACCCTTCTGTTGTTACTCGAGGCTTGTGATTCTCTGATTTGGCATCCACGTAAAGGGAGACATAATTCATCAAGGGGGGATCTATGCATCCCATAATATTCCATAAATGTACTACTTTATGAAATATTATATATGTTTCTGTACGTGACATTATTTTTAATCGCTTGAATTTTGTCCCATTTTGGATACGATGTAGTCTAGCATGTGAATTCTGTTGCAGAGTATATCGAGGAAAAAGGGCAGAAGCTTTGTGTGCTCAAGAAATAATTATGATTCGTAATTCGCCTCATGAGATTGATTAATGTAAATGGAAAGTTGCCTCCAAGGGTAATTGGTAATTTCACGAAACTAATCCTACTTAATAATAAGGTAGTTCTCGAAAAATAATAGAGCTCATTCGCTAGAGTAATAATGTAACGGATCAATAGGAAAACAAAACCAAGTATGTTTGGAGGTTACTTCTCGCAGGGTGGCAATAAGTTTATTTTATTTTAGTTAAATTAGTTTTTTTTCTGATTTATTATTTAGGTTTAATTTAATCTTTTAATTTTTTTTAGATTTAACTAAATCTTTTAATTTTTAAAATCAATTTATTTTTTGAAAAATGTGTATTTTGTGATAATTTAAAATTATCCAATGATGATTTTAAATTGTTATAAAAATGTGATTTCTTATAATTTAAATTGAAAGGTCACATTGAACTGATTTTACAAATTAGAAGATAAAATTGAACCTAAATAATAAATTAGATGAAAAAAGAATTAATTTAAACTTTATTTTACTTTTGTCGTCCAACTCGCGTAATAGCTTGAACCTGATTTTGAGCCTTGTTGTGCTTTCCCTTATGAATGGATTATTAACAGCAAAAAATAAAGAACGTAAAACTCATTATAGCCTTGAATTACAAATACCGATATATTTTAGGTAAAATTAGTTCAACTTATTTTTACATTTTAAAAAAATTAATGTGTCCATCACTAATTTTTAAACTGACCAATTTTTTGAAAAAATAATTGCAGCATTGGATTAGAACCAGCAGAGTTCGATCATGTCATCTTCATTTCGTCAATCGACTTAAATTCAAGGTAGCTTTAACACTACATAGACTTGATAAAAATATCAACCATTTGGAATAGATTCATTCAGTGATTTATACTTGATGTTATTGCTTGGTCCAAAACTTAGCCTTCTTTTTCTGTTCCAATTTTGAATGGAATTGTAAACATGAAAGAAAAAGAAAAAAACTTGTGTTGCCAGAAAGAAAAACAAAAGACACAAGCACGTTGATGGACATGAGGTTGTAATGATCTCTTGTCCCTGTCACCGGGTTGCAGAATATTGGCACTTAGCAACAGTTTTACATCAAATGGTAAAACAACATATATATTTCTCAATTATTTATCATTTGTTCACAATTCTTGCAAAAGAAATAAATTCTTATAAAAAAAAAAATCCAACCGTGGATTTCATTCAGCAAATATACTACCAATCGAACAGCACAAAGGACAAATTCTGTCCCAAGAATATGATGCACCTTGAATTCATTTTTTCTATATACTAATAATAAAACAAAATTCAAGGTGCATTGTATCCTTCGTGTTCAAGGGATCTGTATAGATAAATCAGAACCAGTTGTGGTGATATTCAAGGTGCCAAAATCCTCCAAAGCAGAATCAGCTTCATTTTATTCAGAAATTGGAACAGGAAGAAGTTCTTCACTAAAGTACTTGTCCTGAAGTAACTCCATTGCTGTAGCCCTCTTAGCAGGATCATACAAAATCAGTCTTTTGACTAGGGAAACTTCATCAGGGGTGCAATTTGGCATGCATGCTTCAAGACCACTAGGATTTTCCACCTTACCAAATGAGTTTGATCCATAATCAGGAAGTTTGTGACAACCAGGCCAAGTTTCCTCATCAATGTTCCCCAAAACACTTACAATTCTGCTGAGCTGATCTACATCACTTGTCCCAGGAAACAATGGCTTCAATGTTAAGAGTTCGGCAAAGACACACTCCAATGACCAAAGATCAACCTCTAAACCATAGTCTGTGGATCCATAGAGTAGTTCAGGAGCTTGGAACCACCGAGTTCCAACACATGATGTGAGACAACCAATTTCATTCCCTCCTACCTCCTCAGCTTCATATGTAAAAGAACCCTTACAAAGATCATCATCTATGTCGCTCGTTGTGCATGTTGCAAGACATGAGGTGTTTCCATCATAGATGTTTGTGTCCTTATCAGTGTCATACGAGTTAAATTGAAGAAGTATACGACAACTGGACAAGGGACTAAATCCACAACAATTTAGAAATATAATGACCAAAACATTATCCTTTAAAATTATAGGGATTAAAATCAATTTTGATCATATTTTAAGGGACCAGAACACATTTTATCCAAAAACAAAAACAAAAAAAAAAAACTAATCCGCTATAAAAAATAAAAAAAAAAACTAAATTTCAGATTGAAAATCACCGTTGGATACTTGGCACCAACGCAGCAATGTAACGATGAAAAGAAAAAATAAATAAATAAAACCAACCCAAAGTATAAAAAGTAAAAAACACCCCGAAAATTGGATTAAAAGAAAGCTGAAAACTTGATCCCTTAAAGGCTTAAACTAAACCTGTCCAAAATCCGCTAACTTGAGGACCCCATCATCAGAAACCAAGAAATTGGCGGGCTTCAAATCCCTATGCACGATCATGTTCCTATGACACTCATCCACGCACTCAGAGCCTGCACCATCCAACCCTTAACTTCTCCAACACCGACACCATCATCTTCTCCGATCACCGCCGCAAGGTCGGTTCCGAGAAACTCGAGCACGAGAACCACGTCCTCGTCCTCGCGCCAGAAGAACTCGTGCAGCACGACCACCGAGGCGCCGTCGGAGTGGCGGATGGCGCGGTAGACGTCGGAGTAGGTACCCGACCCGACCCGGTTGAGAACCTCGTACTTGGCGGTTATCTCGGAGCGCGTGTGGATGCTCCAAGTCTTGGGTGGAGGATCCATTAGCGAAAATTTGGAAATAATGAAACGCGAAATTTGAGTTTGTGTTGACGACAACAACACAGGTATGTTTGCTTCCTAGACCATACATGCTCTTTCTTTGGGTTTTAGCTTTTGCTTTTGAAAAGAAGAAAAAAATAATTATCAATTTTATTCTCATATTTGATTTTTAAATTTTTTAAATATTTAATTTAATACTCAAATTTTAAAAATAAATTAATTTGATTCTTAAAATTTTAAAATATTTTAATTTAATCATGGTTATATATAGATGGTATAAAAAATTTACATTACTATTTATTTATTTATAAATTTATCATTTATATTTTATCATATGTGATAAATTTATAATTTTTAAAATAATTATTTTAAATAATTATTTGTGATGAAATGAATAATAGTGTAAGAGTAAGACTGTATTATAAAGGAACTGTATAAGCATTAAAATTGTTTTTTTTATACGCTTTATTCTTTTTTTATTGATGATATTGTAAATTGTTGAATTTAGGAAAATGTTTCTTTTACGTTTGGAAATCGGAATTATTTCCTAATTTGATTTGATGTACGTTTATCAGAAAGAAAAAATCGTTAATTACACTTTTTCAGTTTTTCTAACCCACATTATAAGTTACGGATATTCATGTAACTTAGAATTGATTTTTTTTTTCCTCAATGAACTTTTCAGATAATTGATTTTTTTTTATGAATTTCCTAAAAATAAGAGATTATTTATATTATCAATCAATTAAAAATTATTGAAATTTAATTTTCAAAGCATCTATGATTAAATAATAGAGTAAATTTATTTGTATTTTAAAAAATTTACTACTCAATAAGTAAGTGAAGAATGAGTCTTATATTATTTCATGTGTGCCAATAAACTTCAATAAAAAGGGACAAAACTATTTACCTTAGATGGTTTTA
>PYAF01006234.1:1624076-1646132 GCA_007407185.1 Glycine tomentella | reverse complement strand
TATTATGGTTTTCAATATATTATCAATAGAAATTTTAATTGAAACTTTTTGTTTGTTGAAACATGTACTTAGAACACTAATTAATAAAATCTAAAAATATATTACTAATATTTCTGATTTAAAAATGATTGTTCGTGGTTTTTAAAAAGTAGCGTTGAAACATGTTATTCTATTTTTGAGCAGACACATGTTATTCTATTAAATAATTGATGCAAGTTAATGATTAATAGTTTATTTATGATTGGTAGGTATATGTCAAAGGTATGGTATTTCAAGTTTAGAAGCAATATAACTGAGTAAACTAAATGGATGGTGTTATAAATTAATTAATCTTTTCCGTACCAAAATATAACTGATTAAATTAATTTTCAAATGGATAAGAAAAAATTGATGGCTTTTTTTTATTCTGTAAAAAATTGATGGCTTTGTCAATTTTGCATGCACATGAGAGTTTATTTGTTTTTTAAAAAAATCGGGGGCTAATTTATTCTGCGTTTAATTATTTTTTATGGTGTTGAATCTTTGTCGTCTTAGATTATTTCAATATGTTTTTTGTTTTGCCCAATAGTTATTCTTTTTGCAAAAGAAGCTCGGTTGACTGTTAGTTATCCTCTAACATCAGTTACACCTAAAAAAGTTTTTCTCACTTTTTGAATTGAGCCATTCAATCATCCTCTGCGAGAGTCTAATATTAGCCACCCACGTAGCTTTTTGTTCTTTCGGCTACTTATTTCACCAAACTACTGCCTAATACCCTTAAAACTCTCAAAGGCTCTAACTCGTATGATTAAGATTATGTTTATCAGTTAATTTTAATTTTTTGGTAAATAAGTTTTTTTAATATTTTTTTAAATAATTTTTAACGTTTTTAAAACGTTACTTCAAATAAGTTTTTTAAAACATTAATTTTTAACTTTTTCTATTTTCTTCATTTTTCAAATTTTTTTACTTATTTTTTAAAATAAATCATAAATATTTTTCATTATACACTTTTCAACTACTTAACCAGCTAATTTTATCAAACATTTATAATTTGATAAACTAATTTTTTACCTTTTAGATATTAACTAGTTTTTCAACTAATTTTGTCGAACATAGTTTAATTAAAAATGTGTGAGTTGTTATAAAGTCTTTCCATTGATAAAAAAAATACATTTTCGATTAATTCACATATTTTAAGATAAATAATTAATTTAGTTAATAATATTAAATCTGTTAATTATTTATATTATCATTACAAAATTATTTCTTATCTATCTATCTCTACTTAATTATTTTTTATTAATGTTTGGTCAAAGGATTAGTGTTGAAAAGACCATAATTTTATTTTCTAATAATGTTCATTGAAATATTATAGATGAAATAGGGGCAAAACTTGGCTATAGAGGACTACGAACCTTGGGAAATACTTGGTGTTCCTCTTCACCATGATAGAGTTTCAAAGTAAAGCTACCAATTTGTTATCGAGAAAGTTACCCAAAGATTGAGTGATTGAAAGACTTCTCAATTATCTATGACGGGGAGAGTTACTTTGACTAAGGCAGTTATCCAAGCTCTTCCTAACTATGTTATGCAAACAACGGTGCTCCATTCGTTGGTGTGTGAAGAAATTGACAGAAGTTGTAGAAACTTTGTTTGGGACCACACTACAAACTCTAACAAAGTCCATTGGCATAAATGAGATTCTTTATGAACTCCAAAGAGGAACGGTAGACTTGGGCTTAGACAAGTTAGTATTATTTAACCAGGGAAGTATAATAAAGGTGGGATGGAAGATTTGTACGCTACCAAATGACCTTTGGGTTCAAGTCACGTGTGCAAAGTATAAAGGGTGGCAATGATGTGATTCCTATTATTAATCAACGAAGACCAGAGACAAATCTCTGGAGAGGAATTGTTAAAGGGTGAGAAAATTTACATTTGAACCTAATCTGGAAGCTGGGTAATGGTCATAAATCTGATTCTGGGAGGGCAATTGGGTCCTAGGATATGGAAAGCTTAGCCAACATCACTATGTTCAATGAGGGGGCAAATATCCCAGTGTGTTTCTTTGTGAATGCTAATGGCAATTGGGACTATGAGCACATATCTATTGAACTTCCTGATGAGATTGTTCAATGTATCAATCAAATGAAACCTCCATGTAACTCTAGTCGACCATATTATGTGGAGTGGATTCATTCGGATGATGGACAATTTACTACCCATGATGCTTATAGTAAACTGTCATGTACGCACAATTTGGAAGATAACCAGCTTTGCAAAAGTATTTGGCGTTGGCATGGACCAGAACACATAAATATCTTCTTTGGAAAATAGGCCAACAAAGTCTCCCCACAAATATGTTAAGGAAACATCGTCATATGACTAATGAAGACACTTGCCTATTATGCCATGATAAAACTGAATCTTTGGAACATGCTTTTAGAGACTATACTTGGATGAAGCAAATTTGGAACCATTTCAGTTGGGAAATCAAGGGGATAAATATTGGGGATTTTTCCTCACTTATATGGTGCTTAACTTTTCTATTTCTATCCGATGTGAAACTTTACTTCATATTTATACTCCAACAATTTCAAGTTTACTACTAATATTTTGTTCTACCAACAGGATATGAGTAGTTGGGTGAAAACCAATATTCAAAGCAATAAAATGTTAGAAAACAGCTAATGGAGTGTTACATTTGGTGGAGATAGAGTGAGATCATCTTCCGACTTCCGAGATACTTGGCACAAGACAAATGGAATTTTGTTTAAAGCCTAAGTGTTATTGAGAGATTATCCAAAATATGCAGAATGTACTGAATCCGATTCATACAAATTTGAAGACGGACGAATTTCGAATATGGAATAATTCTATGGAGGGGTGTATGAAACTTAACTGTGATGGAGCTTATCTTCTAGCAGTAGGAGTAGCTTCAAGTGGTGTTGTCATAAGAGGTAATAATGGTAGCTTTGTTCAGGCTTACTCTAGAAGGTTGGGGCACGTACTGTTCGATTTTAGAAGCAGAGCTATGGGTTATTATTTTGTATGGCTTGTGACAAAGGGATAACATCCGTAATGGTGGAAACAAATTCTTTTGATAATATAAAACTGTTGGATGACAAAAGTGATGAGGGGGAGTGCTTTAAAGAGCTTGTAGTTGAGATTTGGAAAATGAAAGAAAAATTCCAACTCTACGTGTTGAAACATATTCATAGAGAAGCGAATAAATTAGCATATTCATTTGCAAAACATGGATTGTGTCTACAATCTGATGTATGTTTTGATAGTATTGTGCCTGGTTTTGCAGCCCACTCATACAGGGGGATGCTAATGTACTAAACTCAAATTTGTGTAATATCTAGTTTTGTCTTGGGTGTTTTGCCTAGACAACCCAATAAAAAAAATTATAAGAAAAATAATAATTAATGCATCTAATTTTTTTTAAAAAAATCATAAAGAAAGATAAACAAAATTTTGAAAAAAGCCTTTATAATTAGAAATAATGAAGTGATATTTACTTCTTTTAAATAGAATCTTACAATCCAATGTTTTTAAGATATTATTATTGATTAAGAAACTAAAAAAAAATTATTATTAAAATTATAAGAAAGCCTAAAAAAATGATGTGTATATTCTAAAAAAATATTTTTTTAATCTTTTAATTAATATCTTAAGAATATTGATTAAGATTGATGTTCCCTTCATTGTATTTATGACACACAACATCACATAATGACAATTGAATAAATGTGTTGGTCCTTGGGAGCTTGCTGACACATGAGGACGTGTGACATAATTCTCCCCCGAAGGTGCCACAGCCCACAGGCCCCATTGCAATGATGCCAACATATCACATGGGCTCATTGACGGTGTAACAAGTGATTGCCAAAAGCCCACAATGATATGGCTTTTCCAAATCATGATATGGAATCAGTGACAAGAAAGCAGACTCTGCTGGCAGCAGGAGATTCAAGAGGGATACTCTTCAATTTCTCATTAATATTAATTAACTAAAGTTCCATACTTTATAGTAATAGTCTTATTTTAGTTAAAATAAGCGTTCACTTTTGAATCCACGCATATGTGAGGTAACAAGGTTATGAAGCAAAATCCATCCAATTTTCATTAGAATAAGCTTTCACGTTTACTATCTTCAAATAAAGTTACCTTCATTCTTTGAAGGATAATTGCTGGAAAAAAAAAAAACACAAGGTTACCAAGCAAATTATTGAATGGATTAACTTGCAAAAAGCTTTTCTTTGAATACTTGGATTGATTTTTCTCAATTTGGACATGGAAAAAAGTTTCTCACAAATTCACATGGAAGAGTGATACATACCTTTACTCATCTAAATTTTATGAGGACTAATTCCTGGTTTGCAGGAAGCTGCTATTAATAAATACCCCACATTACATTTACAAAACTGTATTTTATATTCAAAAGACTAACGTGGGCATACACATGTAGCAAAATAGATTATTCAGCATGTACTAGTTATAAAACCATGGAAAATAATAAAAGCATATCTCAAATTGATTCCTACATTGTCGATGACACAAAAATATAAATTGTTGCATGAAACATGTTTTGATATGGTACATGTTTGGATTAGCGTCAATACAATTAATTTAGAATGAAATTGATTTTAGTTAAAATTGATATAATTAATGTTGAGATGTTTTCATTATAAGTTATGAGTGAAAATTAATATAATTTTTTTATCTAAATATAAGAAAAAAGTATCAAACATGTTAGTCCAAGTTAAAATCAAATTTGACTAACTCTAGTCTCAAATTTGATGATTTCAAACGTGCAAACAAACAAACTTCTTAAAATTGATTCCTATATTGTGGATGACACGAGAATATAAGTGGTTGTCTGAAACATGCTTCGATATCCCCTTCATCGTTGCTCACATAAAGAGGTGGCGTGATTAGTATAAATTAGAAAGAGATCTTTACCTGTGATGAAAAGACACGAGTCCGAAGTCTCAACTATGTCTCTTTAAGTAGTATATCTTTCACTTAGCATTAAAACGTGTCATATTATGTCTTGCAAGGGGCAAGTAGTTATGTATTAATGAGATATCTTTGACTACCAAACTAACATCTTACGGTATATTTTTCTTCACATTCACATGCATTTAAATTGGAAAAAAAAAAACATCATTTACAAGAGTAAAGTACCAAGTTGATGCTTAAAAAAGTATTATCTCTTCTCCTAGATGATACTTAAAAGTAAAATAAATTAAGAAGGCTAAAAAATATTTAAAAAAATCCTGCTAAAAATATTAAACTCTTCAAATTAGTCCTGGAAATATATCAACTTAGATATTAAACTATTAAATATTCAACACTTCAAGAATACTTAAATAGTATTTTAGAATAAGGGATCTAACTCTGCGTTAAAAATATTTTGATATCGTGTTAAATTCCTACGAATAAAAAATAATTATAATAGTTTGAGAACAAAATTTCTTATTTACAAACTCTTTAATATTCTAGGAGAAATACATGACCATTTGTCTTAGTTACTTCATAGAACACTACATACTACTAAATTAAGTTTTTTTTTTTTTTAATTAGGTAACTAATTAAATAAGTTATAACTAATTTAAATGTCTTTTCAATCACACCCTAATAGTATGTTATGTTACACCATTTGGGATGTGGTTATATTTACAAGGAAAAACTATAAGTTATATAGCTTGCACATTCTTTAGCAAATTGACGTGGTTTCTCACAGGCTCACCAGTTGAAAAGTGTGTCCACACTCCACACAGTTCACTTTTTGTTATCAGTTAGTTTACTGATTTATGCTGTTTACCCTATTTTACTAAAACCATACATATCAAATAGATATATAAATTATTATAAATTGTCCGTCTTTATCTTCATTCCTACATATAAAAAAAAACATATCCCCAAACACATTGTTGTTTCTTATGACACGCCAACATCAATCTGATGAGGTTCAGTGGGGTCCTTAGGACCTTTTGTTGGCACATGAGACATAACTCCCCGAAGGTGCCACAGACCCTACTACAGCAATGAAGACAAGTGGTCACATGGGCTCCTCGAAGAGGTAAAACCAACCACAAGTCACTGCCAAAAGCCCACACTTACCTTTCTGCCACACTTTCAAAATCACCAAATTGGACCAATGACTTTAAAAAGTAAAAACAGGCTTTGTAGATAGCAGGAGATTCAAGAGTGATACTCTCCTTCATTGACGGTCAGTTCTCATTTACACTTTCTCCTAACTAAAGTACCATACTACTGCAGTCATAATGGCACTCAGATTCAATACTCATTAGTCATAACAACCAACACATGAAAATGCATAACCAACTGCAAACTCAGAAAAAGATCTCTTTTTTATTCTAATGCAAAATGTCAAGGAATGAGAAATTGTTCTTCATAGTTTTCTAAGTTAGTGGGAGAACAAGTCACTTTTTTTTTTTCTCTCCCTATAAAAATGGATATCTGAGATTTTGGAATGATGCTGCTGAGAAATCATTATATATCCTCTGGAAAGTTTTATAGGGGCATGGGCATGAAGAAGCATTTCAAGGAAAAAATAACAAAAATTGGCAATATAAAATAAATACGTAACAACTGAGAGAATGAAAAATTCCCTTCAGTATCTAATAGGGTCTGGTAAAATGTAAAGTGGAAATAACTAGATATTACTATCTTACATCTTACATAAGTTACAATACAAGCATAAGGATACATTTAGATATGCTATCAGATGTCAGGGTTTCCACACTTGGATCTTGAAGCTTTTGCAAAATAACATCCATTTCAAAAATAAGTGACGGTGAAATTGATGTGTGTATTAAGAAGCACAGCCTCCGCACACAATACTTCTGTCAGACAGACCAGTAAAGATACAAGTTAACATATAGTCAAATAATGTCAATAGTATGCATAAAATTTCCGCATGAATGATCAAAATACGTATTCCAAAGATTCGAGGATAGGTAATATCCAGTTATATATAAACAATGAATATAGACATGTGAATATCAGTGTGAAAAATAATCATTTGTTCCTTCTCAACGGAGGCTAATGCTCTTAAACCAGACACTTCATGCAAAAGCTTGATCAGTGATCTAAACTAAACACATTCTCAGTTGAGACTCCATTTAAACGGGTTCGCTCTTAAAACCTAGTCATAGTCTTTAATCCCTATTCAATGCTTTTTCAGCAGCAGCGTTCTAAACTAAACACATTCTCAGTTGAGACTCAATTTAAACGGGTTCATTCTTAAAACCTAGTCAAAGTCTTTAATCCCTATTCAATGCTTTTCAGCAGCAGCATGGTCTATGGTGCAGTATTTTTCTTTTCTTCCCATTTTTTGGGTACCAGCACCTATTCAACTTTGTCCATTCATCAATATACCACAGCATAAACAGTGACATCACCTAGCCTAGCAATTCCATTTCCTCATTAGGAAAGTCAACTTAAATTACACAATATCCTATCATCAATCTCATCCACCAAAATGCTTTGCAAAGATCAATGATTATAATAAGTATGTTTCTAAGTCTAGGAGCAAGACACTTACACAAATGAGCAACCAGACCTTCTATGCCTTTTCTTCCTTGCCATTTCTTTCCTCCTTGGAGGTTGGAGAACAACCTTAATTGCAGTGTCAAACACTGCTTTGACATTCTAAATCATGAAAATATAACTTTATCAAATTCTGCATAAGTTAAGTGTATTGATTTTAATAATAAATATTTAAAAGTCATATCAACGTGATTCTTAGTGATAGACAATGTAAAATTGTATAAACTGATAGTGGATAAAATTTAAACTCACTACCTGTTGAGTCTTTGAACTGCACTCAATGTAAGCCGCCGCACCAATTTGTTTCCTCAGTTCTTCCCCCTGTTAGCAATGTGCCATGATTGATAAATGATATCCTTTTCTTTCCTTATATACGTAATGCATAAAATGCTTCATACTTATCAAACAAAATAAACTGAAAGAAGCTAATTTAAAGAATATAAACCTCAGCAGATGTTATGACATTAGGTCCCATGTGATCAGCTACATAACCCTGGTCTTCACGAAGATCTAGAATCAATAATTCAATACTTTATGTCAATAACTTGTTCCCTCTATTCAATTAGCAAAACAGCATAATAATAAAATTACAAAATTTTGCATGTGCTGCTTACCTAACTTTGTACCAACAAGAACAATTGGAACATTAGGTGCAAATCTACGCAATTCCGGCATCCACTGAAACAGAAAAGAGAGAAAGCAGAAATGAGTAACTCCCAATTGGGGGGGCATAAATGCAAAAGTTTAAGTGCACATAAATGCTATGTTGAAAATTGTCCATTATTGATAACTCCCAATAGGCTAATACTACAATGAAAACATGCACGTTCCATACTACTAGTAAAGTCACAGGCCTAAACAATAATATAACAGCTACTCCATGCTTAGGCTTTGTTGGAATATGGTAAGAGAAAATTAGAGCAATAAAATACGACAAAATTTTCCTCATAGTAATGTGAGAAAATATTATCTTTAGAAAAATAATTTTCATTCAAATATTTTCACATTATAAAATAATGTACCCATTTTATATTATATTTTTCCTTTTGGATCAGATTGAACCGTTTGTTCCCCTCCCTCATTCATACGGTCCCTTTTCTTTTCCTCTTTAGTTTTCTAGGGTGATTTTCCTTTTTCTCTCTTTATGTAGCCATCAATAGCCAAAAGTCAACAAAGGCATTTTGGCAAAAATCGACATAAACCAGTGATCATTGAAGCTCCTTTCTACCAAACACTCATTATTCAAATGGATATATCTCTGGCCTGTGATCTTATTTGAATATTGAGGCCGTTAATAGATTTGCTACATTTTCATTATCGCTTTAAATAGTTTATAAGAGATATACTTCTAACACCTAAAAATTTACAGTGCACACTTTTACATTTGTAACAGGATACTTCACAAATATTGCAAACAACATTTAAAAAAAAATGGAAACGAAGACACTGTAAAATAAAAAATTGTTATCCTTCATTTCGGTTTTATGTACTACCAAATCAAAGAAAATGGTTTTCATCATAAACTTTCTATTTTCCTTTCATCCCATCTTATCCCCTCATCCAGAGAGCCTAAAGGGAAAAAAAAAAAAAAAAAAAAAGACTCTCACTTTCTAAACTTAGAATCCAAAACCAAAAACAAGAGAGAATAATATGCAAAACAAGAGCAAGAAGAGATAGATAGATATGAACCTTCTTGAGAACATTTTCATAGCTAGCTCTGCTAATCAGTGAGAATGCTAAGACAAAAATGTCTGCCCCTCTATAGCTCAGTGGCCTCAACCTGCTATAGTCCTCCTGGCCTTTTAAAAACAGTGAAAAATGCAACAAAAGTTAGAGAATGATGAACAACCAAAACACAGTTTCTGGACCATAGGGAAGCTCCTAGTACCTGCTGTGTCCCATAGCCCCAAATTGACAATGCTTCCATCCACAGCTACATTGGCACTGAAATTATCAAATACTGTTGGTATGTAATCCTGCAACCCAAAAAATAAAAGAGAAACAAAAACCACTAGTGAGTTAGATGATAAAAAAGAGAAGGGTTTCATCACCAAACAGTTGAATCTTAGACAAAACAAATCAGAGATAATGAAACACATCAACACATAGGAACAAGAATCCAAATACTAATATTGTGTCTAACATTAAACCTAGGTACTATTCAACCCCAAAACCTTATCTTGTTCATACAGTGTGAGTTTAAACAGAAAAGTACCATTCAGATGAAATACCTCCAAATTTCAAAAAAAGGAAAACAGGGGAACTTAATGGACAAAAGAAGCATCTTTGATGGATGGGGTCTTATTATTTTTTTGAGGGACTTACAGTAGGGAACTTGTTGCTGGTGTAGCAAATGAGCATGCAGGTTTTCCCAACAGCTCCATCTCCAACAGTAACACATTTAATGAACTTTGAAGCATTCATCATATGGACACTGTTAGCTAAAAGACTAAAACTCTTGTGTGTTTTTAATAGAGAAAAAAGGGCCCTCAAAAGTTGAGTTTGAAACTAAGAAAGTGGTATTATTTTGATTCTCTCTGGGTTACATTAAAGAGTGTGAGATGAGATAAATAGAAAGAGAGAAAAGACCCTTCTTATAGTTCAAGAAACAAGACATAAAAAAATATTGGTGAGTGAGAGAAAAAAATAGAAAAAGACTTGAGCTGCAAATGCAATGCATATTATAGTACTATAGTTTAGTTGAATGGTGTTCGTTGCTGCACTTTTTCGTCCCACTCAATAAATTTCAAATCCAACAGAATTTTCTTTTGAATTACATAAATGGGGCCCTCTTTCAAACGGTACCTAAGCACAGCTAAAACCTCTTCATTTGTTGGTTTCCAACTATATCTCATTAGTGACTGATAAGTGCTCATTACTGCAAATTAAAGTCACTGTTTCGACATTCCAACTGTACCCTGGGCCGGCTAATCATCATATTTGAAATATAATTTGAATATCATGTTAATTCTTTGAAAAATTTGCTCTACGTATTTGAATGCATGATTGAACAATAATAATCCATACAATAAAGGCAATACTAATTTTTTTTGTATGCATATTCATTATCTATTTTATCCTTCAACTGTTATTAAAATTGCACAAATTTCATATTTTATCCACTCTCTTCTAAACATGATATGTTCCTTGTACAATTAGTAAAAAAAAAAAAAAACTCACTAATTGTCCTTGTACAATTAGTAACATGATCAAAATAATATTTAGGCTAGTAATTGTTATTGACTGATGAGTCCATTAGACCATCCATTATTAAATCGTTATTAGGTCATTCTGATGTGAATCACATAAATAAGATGAGAAAAAACTTGTTTAAACCTCATTACATTCATAAATGTTCTTGTTCCAAATGTTGACTCTTCAGTGTGTGTGAGTGTATGTTAGAAATTTTTACATTAATTAGTGTTAATAATTGAAGACAAACTCATCTCATGAGCACAAACTTTTTTAAGTTTGAATTCAAACTCCAGTTTTAAAAATCTCACTTTTTTTCATTTTTCATTCTGTCTTCTCTCTTTTATTTAAAAAAAATAGTAAAAAACAATGCAAACATAATAGTATCAGTCTTCCCACTGCTACTAATAATTATGTGTCGAATCAACATTAAACTCATAATAAGATAGCAAAAATTACAATAAAATGTTGTACTGTTTTCTTGGCAATCTCGCTTTTGACTCATTATTACTTGGAGAAGAAGAATTCCAATTTTGAGACATGAATAAAGTTGTGACAGAATAGAAACGACGAACAAAACGCACACATGTCAATACTCAACAGTCAACAGTAATATAATGGTCACTAGAGTCACCCAAGTGAGCCACTACAGTACATGACTACATATAATTATTAAAAGTTTAACATATTTGTTTCGGTGCATTAACAATTAATTTAGTCCTTAATCTAGTTTTGCTCGAGAAAACAAAAGGAAAAAGACGATATTCACAAGATGATTAAACAAAAATAGGATAGAAAATGTCGATAGTTTGTTGTCTCTGTTGATGAACGTGCATAACATTGGGAAGGATGGACCCACGTGTCTACTACCCCACCACCCCCAGGTTTCTAGTTACTAATAAAAAACCTCACACATCCCGACAGATTCAAATTGTCTTCAACCGTTTGAAGCTGTTGTTTTGTCTGAATCTGAACACTGCATCTGTCTCAGAAATTAAAAGCAACCTAAAGTACCTCAAGGTTAGGTAAGTTAATTAATAATACATATTCAATTTGTAAAAAAACATCAAAATTTGATCTTATGTCAAAACTATGGTAGAGTGATAAATTAGGATGAATAGAGATGAAAGTGAGAAATAAAAATGAATGAAAAAGGAGATTGAAAAAAAAAGAGTAAAAATTAGGTTGCTTGATTGAGAAAAAGAGAGTATAAAAGAGATAAAAGATTTGAATTAAAATAAAATATAAATCATAAAAGGAGAGAGTAAAAAAGTAGAGATGAAACAAATATTCATTTTATCCCATTAAAAGAATGCATGTTTTATATTAAAGGTCTCACATATATTTTTTAACTATTAAATATTAGTAATCGATTATGTAAATTATATAATCAATTATATAATTTCATCTAAGATCACCTAAAAGCAAAATCCAAATGATTGATCACCTAATCAATTATAATATAAGTATAATTAATTCTGTTGTTATAAGTGGAGAAGATGCAATTCTTTTAAAGAAAATAACATGAGGACCCTCTTATTGGATTAATTTTGACCAATGCATTAATATTTTAGTGTTATCTATTATCAATCCTTTCATTCCATTTTGAGATGAAAGTAAAAAAACACATACTCATTTTTTTTTCAAAATTTTCTTTACCTTTCTCCACTAAACATCCTTCTCACCACTTTCACCTTAATTCAACTCGGATTACTTTCACCTCTAATTCATTGTCTCAAACCAAACACTGCCTTATACATTGTTGAGTTACATTTGGCCAAATGGTTGCTCGTATCAGCCTTTTTGTCTTGGCATAGTATTTCTCAATCTCGTGTAAAATACAAGTAGTATGTAGATTGCAATTTACACAATACTACTCGAATCCAGCTTAGTATGCTCACAAGAACCAACACTAATAATCAATTTCAAATCAGGACATTTAAGATTTTTTTTTTTAAACTTATATTAAAGGGAATTAATACCTGCAATTTCTTGCTTACTTTATAAGTTTTCGTTGTCATCAGAAATGCAACATCAATACCTATATTTCCTTTAGCGTGGTTTCATTAAAAGAAACAGAAGAATGTTGACGATCATCCGAAAGTGTGAATTGAATTCTGCTAAAGTTATGAATATTCCTACAATTAAACTGGATTTCAACAGTATCCAAACAGACACAACCATCTGATTTCCACAGGATCATGAATTACACGGATGTTGAACATTTATTTTAATAAAGTAACAAGATAAACTCTACAACCTGGTTCAAAGAAAACAGGCCTATTTCAATTGACTGAAAACCTATTAAGAATTTAGATGAAACTATTCATAACATGTTTCCAAACTAAAGTGCCCATGGGTTGTCGCAACTAGTAATTAACATGCATGCGCACTTTATTTCTCCATGTTTGCGCCTCTAATGTTAACATGTTCAACTTTTGTTAGACATTACCGTGGAGATTGGAGTAAAGTTTGGGTAGCTAAAAGCCACATGCATGGTTATAAAGTTCTAAATGCCATTTATGCAAAAATGAACCAAATATTTGGACCCATATAACAAAACTTTTACGAAATTATCATAATAAAGTACAATAAGTTGACATCCTCTTTTTATTTGAAAGAGTTTTTTTTTTTTTTACAAGGTGAAATCTCTTTTTACTTAAAATCCCAAAATTACCTCCATCAGATGCCCCTCTAACATTAATATTAGAGGACATTCTCTGGCTTTTGAACACCTACTTAGCTGTGCTGTAGCTCTGTTGCAGACGCTACAATGAAGTGCCATAACAATGCATTTAGCTGCAGAGGCAGAGTCCGCTACACCACCTAATGCCGCTATAGTGCACAATTGACAAATATACAAATGCAAGCAATTGACAAGGGTATTGTGGGCACAACAAATTAATAGGCCAAACAATGGCCACGCATTTTCTGGTTGCGTAAGTATCCAATTTTACCTTTTCTCTCTCTTTAGAATGAAGAGTTTACTACTATTTGATTCCACAAATATACCAAAACAAGCAACCATCAAACTTGGCAATAATTGACAGCATTTGAAACAAGAAATCTTATTTATTTCCATAATATGCACCATATCATGGCCCTTCCCAGAGCACACGACACAACTACATCTATGAAAAGGAAAATGTTTCTAGTATATTCTTGCACCAAAAGAGTCTCACACCACACATTAAAGACAGTAAAACAGCCAACAAGAGGATTCAAGGGTTTTAAAGGGCCTTGATGATCTCTTCAGCACTGGAGATGGTGAACTCTCCTCCACTTTCAACATTTGCAACCTTCACCTTGAGGTCTTCCACCAGCAGAGCAAACCTCTTTGAGCGGACACCGAGACCCTTGTCAGTGAGATCAAGCTCAAGACCCAGGGCATTGGTGTATTTGGCTGCACCATCAGCAAGGAACTTAACATGCTTGTTCTCTGGGAAGGTTTTGGCCCATGAGTTCATCACAAATGGATCATTCACTACAAAATCAGAGGCAATTTCAGATTAGCCATTTAACAAACGATCTATCTTCAAGACTTTGATTACTAGCACCATGAGTAGTTTCTTTTGTAGGTCATAATATGAGTATGGTTACTCACCACACCACACAAAAGGCCAGTTCAATCCATATAGAATTATACCCATGATAAAAGCAAATCAACAATCAATAGCCAATAATTAAATTAACAATCAAGCAACAACAGGCTATTTGGAATCCATGTGCAGAAAAAACCCGGAGGCTCAACAAGGAGACAAACGATGGCGAATTTCAAGGCAAGTACCTTGGAAATTTAGATTAAATCATGCAACAATTGAGAAGAATTTTCAAACACAAGTCAACAATACTACAGTATACATCACTTGGCTGCCATCATTATCAATTGGTTGAACAATCGACCATCCTAAATGAAATTAACCAACAAGTACACCCCCTTCATATTCTTATGCTGACTTCCCAAATCAATAGCCAACAAGTATACAGGCATACACGCATGGAGGGGGAAATTATGATGTGTTTAGAGTCTCACCACTGATACAGATTATTTCGTCCACACCCTTTCCTTTCAGCTCTTCTGCTCTCTCAATGAAGCCAGGAACGTGCTTTAAGCTATTACAAATTCACATCAAAATGTTTAAAACACCACCATCTATACTTTATCAACACAAAACCCTACTAACAATCGAAACAACAAAGTAGCCCCAAATTTTGGGGATTCAACACCAAATCCCATTACATAAGAATCAAGACCCTCCAATATCCAATTCATTATACCCCAGTTAAAAAATCACTTGGATCAACAAAGCAACAACAGTTCATATCTAATTTAAAAATAAAAACTTTGGGGGTAAAAATGCTGAATCTCAATTACCCATGAATCTGTTTCAGTTTATTTTATGGTGAAAAGGGAAAGTAAAGACCTGCAAGTAGGAGTGAAGGCACCGGGAACCCCAAAGATTATGACTTTCTTGCCGGCGGCGAGAGAGTGAATGGAGACAGTTTGGGGTTTGTTTTCTTCATCCAAGTAAGCCAAGATGCCGTCTGGAATCACATCTCCCACTGCAATTGGAGCCATTGATGCTGATACTCAAAATAACACTCTGCAATGAAATTTGTGTTTTTTCTTACTTCCTCCTACAAATCCAACCCAACTTATATAGCAAATAGTCCCGTGTTTTTATTAAATTCTGTAATCTTTTTATTAGATTTAGAGGTAGGAACTGCCAATGCAGAAGCTTCTGGAAGAAAGGAGGCCTATGATTTTATTTTTTTTAATCTTAAAAATAAAAAAATAAGAGTTTATAATAATTTATTATTCAACTTAAATTTCATTAATTTATTGTTATATAGAGGGATTTTAATAAAAAAATTAAAATAGAAATTATGAAATAAAAAAATTAGGTTTTCCATATATTAAAGACTACTTTTTCATTTTCTATATTATTTTTAAAAAATAAAATTCATATAAAAATTTTATATTATGTTATATAACCTTATTCGATTTGAGTAAAAACATCTCTATTTAAATATACATATAAAATTTATAATAAAATATAGAACATATATCTACATAGTAAAAGAATTTACTCTATTAATCAATATAAAATATCGCGATGATTTTATTATTTTTCATATTATATCTATCTTAAAAGTCATTTAATATGAATTTTTATTAATTAATAATGTAAATATTTTTACATGGTTACTCTGTATATAGAATTATACTCTTAAAAACCTAAAAAAAAAACTCTTAAAATACATGTAAAGTTTATGGTCGTTGTGTTCGTTTTCTACATATACCAAAAATTGTATTCTCAAGATATATGTATTGGTTAATAAATTCCATTTGTTGGGGTCTAACCCCGTCATTTAAAAAAAAAATAGTTTCATAAAAAATGAATTTATGAATATAAAATAAGAAAAACGGTATCAAAGCAAATAAAGTAAAAAAGAAAATTGTCAGTGTATTTAGTTATTAATTATTAAATAAACATATTAATCAAAATTAAATTATCAAGATATCTAAATCAGTGGTTTAACATGTGCTGAATTATTATAAACTTATTAATGAATCATTTTGTTCTAAAATTTTAAAATTAATGTATTTGATTCCAATTTTTTAAGAACTAAAAAATCAAATTGAGTTTTTTAAAATAACTTGAAAAATAAATTGATAATTAAGCTTAAAATATTCAAGGTTAAAATACAAGTATATTTTTTTTCTTAATGTGAAATTTTAGTTCTCTATTAATAAGTAGAGACATTTGATCTCCAATTTTTTTAATAAAAAAACAAAAAAAATGGATTAATTGAATAAAAGTAGAGATGACAAAATGGATCTGGTCTGACGGGCCGACCCGTTTGGGTCACGAAAAAATGTGGGTAGGACCAAGATTTTGAGTCCACATTCATTAAACTGGCCAAGCCAACCCGGCCTACAAAAATGTGGGCCAGGGTCGGGCCAGTCCAACGGGCCAACAACCCACAATAAAAAAAATAAAATATTTAATAGGTAATTAATTGAGTTGCTTAGAGGAGAGTAATCAAGAAGAAGTGAGTGATTTTGAATACTTAACTCTAATACATTTTTATTTGAAACCTAATAATAAGCTATATTATATGTACAAATATATTTTGATTGTCTGCATCATTGTGAAACAAATTTATAAGAATTTGTTAAGACTTAGGAGCTAATTGAAAACCATTGTTAGACATATATTTCCTGCTTACTTTTGCTTCTATTAGACATGTATTTTATATTAAAATCATTGTTATAAGATTAAGTTAGTACATTATTAATTTTTAATATAAATAATTATATTTGATTTTTTTAATAACTTTTTACCTTTTTTAAAAAAAATATTTTTTTAATTTTTTAAGTGGATTGACCCGTTGACTCATTAACCCACTTTAAAGTAAGACGGATTAATATTTTTAGTCCACTTTACAAAAAATATACCAGTCCCACCTACCATACTTTTTTAGTGGATTGAGTTAGTCCAACCCATTTTTAGATGGGCTAACTCACTTGGTCATCCCTATAAAAGCAGTAGATGAATAGTATCTTTAGGGTTAATACGCAAAAAGGGTAGCGTCTGTGTGTTCCGATTCCCATTGGTGTTTGTTTGTGTGGGCGGTGAAAGAAAGAACGTGAAGGAAGAGATGGTGCTTTCGGAGGAGGAAATCGGTCGTCTATACCGAATAAGGAAGACGGTGATGCAGATGCTTCGGGACAGAGATTTTCTGGTGGGTGACTTCGAGATCAACATGTCCAAGCACGAGTTCAAGTCCAAGTACGGCGAGCACATGAAGCGCGAGGACCTCGTCATCAACAAATCCAAGAAGGACAACTCCGGCGACCAGATCTACGTCTTCTTCCCCGACGAACCCAAGGTCGGCGTCAAGACCATGAAGACCTACACCAACCGCATGAACTCCGAAAATGTCTACAGAGCCATCCTCGTCACCCAGACCAACCTCACCCCCTTCGCCAGAACCTGCATCAGCGAAATCTCCTCCAAATTCCACTTAGAAGTCTTCCAGGTTCCTTCTTTACCTTTTTTCTTCTTCTTAAGGTTTAATTTCTCTTTCGTTCGGTCTCTATGCTTTGCCAATTTGATTTTTATGATTTATTGTTGTTTCAGGAGGCCGAGCTGCTGGTTAACATTAAAGAGCACGAGCTTGTTCCCGAACATCAGGTTCTCACTGACGCCGAGAAGAAAACCTTGCTTGAGAGATACACTGTCAAGGAAACTCAGGTCATTCTTTTTCTTCATGTTTAGGGATTAAAATAACATTAAGAGTTAAGTTTAGGGTTTTATTGATTAATGCACTTTCATAAGCTAAACTCGCTGTTTACTTGATTATTTAATTGGTTTAGTCCCTTGGTTTTCTGAAATCATGAAAATAAGGATTTAAATGATGGAACTGAAATGACTTTTTTTTTTGTTTTGTTTTGGGAAACTCAATTGAATGAAACGGTTCTAACTAGAATGAAACTTTAGTGCATTACTCTAATTATTTAGTTTGGGAATCAATTTAGTGTATTACTCATATTTTTACTTTACTTTAAATAGAATGCATTGATAATGTAATTTTTTTAATACTGTTATCTAATCATAGACAATGGTGTATGAGAGAAAACTGTTCTAATTGGTTGACAGTGTGAAAGATTTTAGAGTGCTATTAAAAATATTGAAGTCAATTTTCATTTTCTGTATGGGTTTGGACTTAGATTGCTATTCTAGTATTGTGCCCTACAACTTTCTGCCGATACTGACATGGTGCTTTATTCCTAATTTGTGTGGGTGCTTCTCAGCTACCTAGGATTCAGGTCACAGATCCTGTTGCGAGATATTATGGATTGAAGCGTGGACAAGTTGTCAAGATTATCCGGCCTAGTGAAACTGCTGGCAGATATGTTACATACCGATTTGTTGTATAAGAATTTGCTTTAACATATTGGCAATACTGCCATAGTGATGGATAGGGATATAAAGCCTTCTTTTTTGCATGGGGGAACTCTTGATTTACAAGAAGTGAAATGTCTGATTGTTGAAACTTTTGGAATCAAAATTATTTATTTAGATGATTATATCATAAATTGGTTGTCATGTATTGTTATGATTAGTGTCAATCTGTTATATGGAACTTTGTTTCTGTTTATTAATAGACTATTCAGTTCTTTTGGTAATTTAGTGACAAGGAGAGCATAGGAGGGAGGTTTCATTTCTTTTGTCATTTTTCAGTGCATGATGCTGTTCCGAGTCTTTTATAAGTTGGTGGCTTGTTTCTGCTTCATAATTGTCTATTTAACCATATGATTTAGGTGCAAATACCAGAATTATGCTAAAGTCATTCTCGTGTCAATTGAGACTAAATTCCTTCTTGAATGATCTTGAATTCAATTTAGTTATACACACATAGAAGTATATCAAAAGTGGAGTAAAAGGAATTGATTTTGACCATGTTGTCATACATGGATAGTGAAGATTGGTTTTATTCAAATCTAATTTTTGATCATATACGTCTGTATGTCCATTTATAAAGAACCCTCTTCCAACTATTCCCTGGTGCTGTATTTTATGTTATTGTGAAGGGAATTGATGAATTGTAAAATTTAAATTTCAAATTATTGTTAGGATTTGTTAGGTTGTTATAGTTTGTTATTATATTTTAATATTTGAACAGGAATTAAGATTAGATCAGTTTATTATGATCCCGTATTATTAGCATTTTGTTGAATTTCTCTCTCTTGTATAATATGAAAGAGAATGGAAGAATGAATGAAAACAGTTATTTATCCTATCTGATTTTTAACATGGTATCAGAGTCATGGTATCCTCTTCATGGTTTCCTTCATGAATGAGAGTCATGATTCTTCCATGAATTTCAAAGCTTTACTCAATTATGTCAGTTCCCATAATCCTTCAGAATTTCAAACCCTCTTCCAGTTATGATTTCTTGTGTTGTAATATTCCCTGTTTGCTCCTTTTATGTCTCTCCCAGAATAAATTATGATACATACCGAATTTAGTATTTTTAGATTTATTTATTGATTTTCTTATTATCTTTTTAAAATAAATTATAATATTATTTTGTCATTTTATACTTTCATATACTTTAACAATCAGTTTTATCAAATATTTTATCAAATATTTCTAATTTAATAAATTAGTTTTTCATTTTTAACAAACTTTTTAGTTTTCAATTAATTTTTCAATTGATTTTGTCGAATATAATCTATGTCAAACATAATCTATATGTATCTTTTTTTTATGTCCTTGATTTCGAGCAGGAGTGAACTAGAATCCCCTTTACCATTGTTTTGAATCTCATTTATTTTTAAAGTTAATTATAATGATCATCCATTGTAATTTGTTTTGTTTTTATTATATTCATCATTCTTTTTTTTTTCAGCATTATTTTGAAATTTTTATTAGTAAATTTATTTTTTTTTAAAAATGATTCGTACTTTTTTTAAATATTGATACGAAGAAAATGAACTTTTTGTTACTTAAAATTGAAAGGGTGATGTAAGTTTGGTTTTGCTGCCGCGATTTTCTTACTTGCAATCCGTTCGATGACAGACCTTGACAACATTTGAACTTATGTGTTTTTAATTTTTTCTTCTTATATTCATTCTCATAATTTTATTAGAGTTTCTCCTTTATTTTCTTATATTAAAAAAACACTTAACACTCTCATCATTCAAAATTTCAAATGTCATTTCTTTATAATATAAAAACAATTAAAATTATGATATAGCATCATTTATATTATTTTAATTTAATAAAAGTATTTTAAAATGATAATAAAGTTTTAAAAAAATGTTTGACATAAATGAAAATATAAAATGTAATAATCCTTTCAAAATATATATGATTAATTCATTTTCAGATATAGTCAAATAATTAAATATGTCCTTTTAAGTTAATTAGCTAGCTTATCAATGTTTTTCAATAATTTTCTTTAACTTTCAACTAGTTTAACACGAGAGTCCTAATTACCAAAAAAAACCACGGGAATCCTAGTAAATATCATACTAACATGGACGTAGTTATTATTGATTAAAAATTATTATGAATACGTGTACCCTTAAACTTAAAGAAACTAAAACAAGACTTCAATATGACTTCTAAAACCAAGTCTAAAACAAGAAACATGTTTTTTCAACTAAAACCAAACTCTGTTTTGCTTCTAAAGTAGCTAGGTTCCAATCCATTAAATCCTAAGGTAATGAACTTATTATGTCAAGAAGACAACATGACTTAGGTTTGTTATTTTCTTTCCTTATCAAGAGGTAATTTCATTGTTTTTTTTGGGTTAAGCAAGACCATTTATTAATGACCCAAAGTCATAGCCCAAAGTATACTTGTGCGGATTCACCAATACAACAAGAAATACCACAGTACTACAAAGCAATACTTCAGATTGTATCTAAAGTATACTTGGGGTTAACTTCCTACACCAACCATTTTTCTCATACACCCAGCATACACAGTGTAATACCGATTTTACCCTTCTCATAATCCCAAAAAAGGCTCATACGGATTCGCAATCCGTAAGAATTTTACGAATTCGTAATCCGTAAGAATCTTATTCTTACGGATTCGTAATCCGTAAGAGTAAATCCATACGGATTCATAATCCGTAAGGTTCTTATGGATTACGGATTAATCCGTAATCCGTACGAGTTAAAATTTTTTAAAATGGTTTTTGAAATAATGGTCCAGGTAGGTGTCGAACCCCTAACTTTCAATTAGGAGAATCGTGCTCTGACCAACTAAGCTACTAGACCATTCATGTTAAAAACTAATTAAAATTGCTATATATAACATTACAAATTTTAATGTATATTTAATACACATAAATTTACATAATTAATTTTTATCTAATAATATTTTTTTACATATATAAATTTTTAATGTATATGAACCTCTGATTTTATAAAATTAAAATTTTTAAAAATATATGAACCTAATATTTTTTATTCAAATCTATAATTTTTAACTAAGTCATGATTTTAATTTTAATTTATTGTTCTCAAAATTCATATATTTTATAATTAAACCATATTTTATCTTAAAATATATTTTTTATCTAATAAAATATATTTTTTAAAATTAATTGTTTTAAAAAATATATTTTATAATTAAACCATGATTTTATCTGATAATATATTTTTTATCTAATAAAATAAAAATATATTTTATTGTATAAAAAATATATTATTAGATAAAATTATGGTTTAATTATAAAATATATGAATTTTGAGAACAATAAATTAAAATA
>PYAF01006234.1:1586651-1623976 GCA_007407185.1 Glycine tomentella | reverse complement strand
AAAATTAATTGTTTTAAAAAATATATTTTATAATTAAACCATGATTTTATCTGATAATATATTTTTTATCTAATAAAATAAAAATATATTTTATTGTATAAAAAATATATTATTAGATAAAATTATGGTTTAATTATAAAATATATGAATTTTGAGAACAATAAATTAAAATAAAAATCATGAATTAGTTAAAAATTATAGATTTGAATAAAAAATATTAGGTTCATATATTTTAAAAATTTTAATTTTATAAAATCAGAGGTTCATATACATTAAAAATTTATATATGTAAAAAAATATTATTAGATAAAAGTTAATTATGCAAATTTATGTGTATTAAATATACATTAAAATTTGTAATGTTATATATAGCAATTTTAATTAGTTTTTAACATGAATGGTCTAGTAGCTCAGTTGGTCATAGCACGATTCTTCTAATTGAAGATTAGGGGTTTGACACCTACCTGGACCATTATTTCAAAAACCATTTTAAAAATTTTTAACTCGTACGGATTACAAATCCGTAAGAGCTTTACAGATTACGAATCCGTAAGGTTCTTACGGATTACGAATCCATAAAAGTTTTACGAATTCGCTCTTATGGATTACGAATCCGTAAGGTTCTTACGGATTACGAATCTGTAAGAGCTTTACGGATTACAAATCCATACGGATTTACTCTTATGGATTACGAATCCGTAAGAATAAGATTCTTATGGATTATGAATCCATAAAGTTCTTACGGATTGCGAATCCGTATGAGTCTTTTTTGGGATTATGAGAAGGGTAAAATCGATATTGCGCTGTGTATGCTGGGTGTATGAGAAAAATGGCTGGTGTAGGAAGTTAACCCCAGTATACTTTGCGGATTTACCCAATACAATGAGTCATGTAATTAACTTCATTGTTGAAGGAAGGAGTCTTGATATTCTATTTGGGCCACGTATCCCCAAGATGTAAGCCCAAGATAGCATATGGGCCAAATAAATTGGGTTCAAATCCACGCAATATAAAACTCTGACTCTTTTGCGTTCTTTTTATTTTGTTTTTCTTGCTATGGCATTATGTTTATTTTGATTTTTAACTTTTCATCCTTCATTCTAAATCTTCAATTATTTGACATGTACTAGCTCCTATTGGAAAGTGAAACTTGAACTTGTTTTGTTAGCTTTTTTATTCTTTAACCAAGATTTTGACACTACCAAAAAAATACAAGACTTTAACAAGTGTATTTAATAGTTGCAACTTGCAAATAACAAATTAAAATGTTAAGACCGAGTATTATTCTTAGGGATTTAACGATGATCTGCAATTTATCAAATGCAATTTTAATAGAAACCAAAAAAATTATTTGTGATTGATCATTTTAAAGAAAAACAAGAATTGAAACTAAATTATTTTTTTAGGGTTTTCTATTTTAATAAGCAAGAACACAAAAATGCAATATAACACAAAAAGATTGGTTCAATGAAATGACACAAGACTTGCTAATGAGAGAACCTTAATGGAGTTAAAGTTATATGGTAGAAGGAAAAAAAGAGGAATGAAAAGATCATGGGTTTGAATCTCCTCCTTGATAATATTCTAATAAAAACTAACAACTAACATGTATCGATAAAATAAGAAGAATGATAATGGTGTTAAGGTGGGTTGAGCGCAACATAAAAAGATATATAGATATTTTTTTTGTCATATCAAACTTTTATTGGCTAGACATAAATTGAGAAATAATTAGGAATTTGGTGAATTGGATCCTTTCTTCTCTCCATGGACTATTATTACTGTTAAATATTTTGGTTATGCTTTTATTTTCCAAGTACACAATGGTGTGCACAGAATCTATGAATTGGTAGCACATTATTTGAACACCCTTGCTTTCACTTTAAGAAAGACATTAGAGCTACTAAGTTAACAGGGACATGAATTTGACAAGAACTTCAAAGGCATTTTGGGATGCTAATGAGGAAAACACATCTACTTCATTGGACAATGCAGAACCTCCACCAGCCAAATCAGATATTGATCTAATGGCAATGAAGGGTTTCTTTTGTTGGAGACATACTAAAGCAACAGCAGCAGTTTCCATCTCAACCGGAGTTGCGTCGAATTTGGTGTACAAAAATTCTCTATAAGCTTTGTTGTCAACAAACACATTGGCAGTTACCCCTTTCTCTACTCTTGTCACAATAGGCTTCCTTGGCAAACAAGTTGTGTTGACACAACTTTCCAACTTAACATTCTGTAGAAAATAAATAACGCAACAAGTCTTATATAATGAGTTTCTTTTTGCATTTTCCTTAAAAAAACACAATCATTGTAAGATGGTAGGGGTTAAATTAACTTACCTTGAGCTTTCTTGCAATTTTAAAGTAAGTATTATCAACTGGAACCCAGAAAATCTTTTGCCTAGTTTCAGGAATTCCATTCACGGGATAAATTTCCTCTGGTTGATACCACACTTTGTTCAAAAGATTTGTTTCTGACTTGAAATCTTTTGTGCAGTTATTGTAATCGGCAAAGTCAAGATAACCAAATTTTCTGCTGAAATCTCCATTTTCTTCTCCTAACCTCTGCTCAATTAAACTTGAGGGAAAGTCAAATCAAGTTATTATATGTACTTTGTTTATTGATTATTATTTCAATCTGTCTTTGTTTAATGTTTTCTAACTAAAAATGATTGGAAGCACTTTGACCATTAAATACTGTCTGATATGCCACTTGGACCATTTGATTTGTGTTAGCCGTAGCATTGACCAAAGCTTGGTTTGTGGGAAAGTTATAGGTTGTTGCCTTATTTTAGAAGTCACCTCAAGATTAGGGGCTGAAAAATAGTATAATGGTTCTTACACCTATTACATATATATAGTTATTGGTTTTCAAAATCCTGTACCATTAAAATGGATATAACTTTCTTCTTTTTCATATGATTCTAGATCGAAATTAAGAGCATATGCATAGAGAAAAACAATGTTAATTTCAACCTCCTTTGTTGTCCCAAGTTACTATAGAGGATGGAAGTGTCAGAAAAGCCAAATAAACATTACTACATATATTATCCAACACAGTACCTGCCAATGCCAAAGTCCTGTGTGGGCCCAATATTGAGGAATAGTAACATCTCCAATCTGGAGTTTAGGATTTGCATTCCCTGCAATTCCGTAATGGAGAACTCCTTTCACATTAAATAACGTAAGCAACAATTGGGTGGAAAGACCTGCATTTAGCTACACACAAAGAAACCAAAAGAGTGAAAATTTAAGAGAACTATAACACTAAAAGCTTATGTAGAATTTAGAACAGAAACTATGTTAGCTTACCATTCCCGATCCGCACATAACAACTATAACCCTTTTCTTTTCCAATTCGCCAATGCGAAAATGCTTTCCTGCATTTTAAAGTTTACCAAATGCAAAAAATGAGAGGAGCCGAGAAGCATTAAGGATATACATTAATTATCGCATACAAGCATTACTTATGAAATAATTGAACAACACATGATTGTAGAAGTTTATTACCGGCAAAATCAAAGTGAGAAAACTTGTTATGAGGCACAAAGCTAGATGAACGAAGAAGAGGATTCAGCTCAAAGGAATTTGGCACCACTATACCAAGGTATGGCCCTTCACTATTGATCTTGCTGATTTGTCTCCAAGAAAGTTCAGAAACTGCACCATTTGCCATGATGCTAGTGCCCAGTAACAACACAAGTAAACCTAGTAACTCCATTATTCTCTTCCAATGGTTATGTCTTTATTACAAGTTCTCAAAAGATTTAAGGTTCCTTTTATATTAAAACAACAGGCTCATGGAACATGCATTGTTGGTCAACCGTGTGAAAGATATATAAAAATATAATGGCCATAATAGACTTTCAATTAAAAAAATCTGATTGATGTCCATGTTTAAAATAAAACTAATCAGTGTTGATTAAAAAATCAATCATGATTGACCAGAGAATCAATGCTGATCTGCTTGCATCTGGGTAAAAGCAACGTACTCGTTTTCTTTTTTCCATTTTCAATCCATGCACGTTGCATACTTGTATTAGTTAATTATTCTTAAATATTTTTTGTAATTTTAAGACACAATTATTGTCCATTCTGTAATTACTAAATACGTACAATAGCTTTCATTTAGACATGGTATTCGATCGGTTTGTACATATAAAGAAAAAAAGGAATATTTATTATTGCTCATAAAAATAAATAAATTTAAATGTTTAAAAACAATATCAGAGATTAATTAAATATGACTATTTATTCTAATATAAATTATTTATCATAAATTAAAAATATAATTTAAATGTTTATATGGATGTATGTATGTGCGCATGAGCTTGTAATAACAAGCGTTTTATCAATCAAAACATTGGTTTGACATCAGGTAATCTGTCATACAATACACAGGTTTTGAAACTTCTGAATCCTATAATCCACCTAAGATTTGAATGAAACACGAATTTTGATTTACATTGTATGACATTGACGCTAGACTATTTTATTTTAGAATGACACCTTTTTAATTGTACAATAACATCAAGCAAGCATTAATATCGTTTAACACGACCGTCCCAGTCAATATCACACTGACAAGGACGTAATATTACTAGTTAAAAATTATTATGATTACTTGTAACCTTAAACTGAAAGAAACTAAACAACAATATGACTTGTAAAACCAAAAGTCCAATTCAGTTTACCTTTTCTGCCTCAATATATGAAATTGCGTGTTAATTAGTAGATTGTTATCTTATTTATCTTTTGTTATCTTAATTTCTTAAGAATCGTAATTTAACTAAAACCTAGTCGTCTTTGATTCTAAAGTAGCTAGGTTGGAAACCATTAAATTCTAGCCTTAGAACGTAACGAACTTATTACGTCCAGAGAATAATATTTGACTGTGCTTTGTTATTTTCTTTTCATGTCAAAAGGTAATTTCATTGCTTTTTTGAGTCAAATGAGACCATGCATTATTTAATGACCCAAAGCTAAATAAAACCAAGCATTACCAGATATTTCTACAAACTGCTTGAAAGGTACTGTGTCCATAGTACACTTGTGTGGATCCACCAATTCAATAAGAGTTATTGCTTTATGCACTTTTAAGTTGTTTCCTGCATTTTTTTATTTATCTTTTAGATTGGTCATTTTGAAAGTCAAAATTTGTAATCGATCAATCTAGAATATAATTTTATATTCTGAATGAGTCATTTCGAAAGCCAAAAAAGGGGGCACAGGAGGCATCTTGGAGGTACAAGAAACAACAACCAACAATAATTTATGTAATTTCACTATTAAACTTGAAGGAAGGAGTCTTGTTATTCTATTTGCGCCAAACATCCCCCACATATAATTTACTGTAGACACTTGTTATATCCACTCTTATTTTTTTGAGTACCCTCCTTCTTTTTTAAATTCAAATAACTTAAATAACCTTCTTATTTCAAATCATCTTCTTTCCCTCTCACAGTTGCATACTCCCCCTGCCCCCCTCCCCCCCCCCAAAAAAAAACAATTCATTCCTTTCATGGGAATAAAGCATTCGCCTTCTCTTTCATGAGAACCCTTCATCACTTTCACTCCATTTGTTACTCCAATTCGATATTTATTTCGATCTTCCTTTCTTCCTCACTTTTTTGGTCTTACTGATTTGATAGTTTTATTCTTTTGTCACAAACTAGGAGAAGTGCTTACAAGCTTCAGATCTCCATACATCACATGTTTGTGTAATTTGGTTAGATGTTCAAGAATGCTTTCTTTGTGTGTCACTTTACCAAGATGATTATTTTTTTGGATTTTGGAATTGGAACAAATGCAAAAACATTCTTTTATTAAATTTTGGAAAGTACTTTTTGTGAAATTGTTTGACTTTTGGAAAGTACTTTCCAAAATACAACAATTTAAACAATATTATGGAAATTACTTTCTAGAACCTATTGTTGTATATTCCAGGAAGCACTTTCTAGAACGGTATTTAAATTTTTGTATTTTGGAAAGTACCTTCTGAAATACAAAAATTTAAACATCGTTTTGGAAAGTACTTTATGGCATAATACTATAGGGGTATTTTGTGTATCTATTTATGATAGTAAGGGGAGTGTACTTAAAAGAAAGGGACTGCACATAGCAAAAGCCTTTACTGCAATGGTAAAATGTAAGCCCAATTAAGCAAGTGGGCAAAAGCAATTGGGTTGAAATTGACAAAACATAGTCTGGCCCATTGGTGTGTTCTTTTTATTTCGTTTTTCATGGTATCACATTATTATGTTTATTTATTATTTAACTTTTCATTCTTGTTCTAAATCTTCAATTATTTGACATGTACTAGGTCCTATTGGAAAATGAAACTTGAGCTAATGATCAAAAGAAAACAAGAAATATACATCACATCGAGGGAGGGCAGATGCAAACGGGAACAAGAAAGAAACTGTGACGGGCGATGCATGTTACATCTCGTGTAGTGTTGATATTTGGGTCTTAATTCTTTGCCTCCAAGATGAGATATGCTTTGCTTTGTCAACCCTATGCCGGTGCCAGCCATCATTTTTGCTACATTTTTTTTCTTCTTGGGGCCTCATTGTTCCAAAGGGCAAACCAAGCATGGAGTTTCTATCAACATATTCTTGAAAAGAACCAAAGGATGTTTTGAAGGGAAAGAAAAACATGGCCAAAGAGTGTACGCACTATTTTGATATATAATATTAGATGTAGATAGGTGGGTTGCTATTTCGTTGTCGGTGACCCTTATAAGATTTTGTTGTGTAAGATTAGATATCGTTGATTTCATATATAAATACAGATTTCCAAGTCACGTGTAGCTGTTTTGTCACATCCTTGGTAGTTGATTCATCTGTGTCTAAACAACTCGGCTACAAAAGGATTTTAAGTTTCAATTATTGTTGATGATCACCTATCTGGCTATATATAGATATATGTAGTTGTCTACGGGAGCGGATCCAGGAAATTGATGAAGAGTGGACACTCATGGCACACGTAGCTGTGACAGAGGCCGTAGCCATGACCGAGGACGCCGTAGCCGCGACTGAGGCCAGCCCGCGATGTCGTTGGAGAAACAGTTGTGTGACTGTCTCTTCTCTTCAGTCAATGGAGAACGCGCGAAACACGCTTTCGAGGACTAAACATTATCTATCTTTAAGACAAAAAGCACGAAACACTCATGGTATTGGCTTTCAGTACTAAACATCCACTTAACCATCATCTACCAAAACATGTTGACAAAACATCAATTATATTTGATTTTTTTTTTCAGGTGTGCAAAACAGCAATAAAATTTAACACAAGCTTGGTCCACTATCACAATAACAGAGTTAACAAGATTCATTTCTCAATTTCATTAAACATATTTAAAGGGTGCAATAACTCATAGGTACATACATCGCAACCAGAAAATATAAAGTGATTTATTCAGTAGGCTACAAGTGATTATAAAATTTGCTCAGAAAGGAATAAACAATTTAAATTACAGTGAGCATTTTAAATTTAAAGTTTCAAAGTTACACCATATTATTCTTGAAAGATGTTGTGTTTATGAAGCCAGATGAAATTATTTCTATACCTCACCTACAAAGACTATTATACATGACAAAAATGTAAGGAAATTACTAAACCAAAACTGTATCATAGTTCAGAATGAACTTATAGATTCAGTCATTCAACCATTCAGGGATATTAAAAAGATCTTGAATTGAAATCTTTTGGTAGGTGGCAAAGATTTAGGACAAACAATAATTTGCTAATGTGCTAAAACCATAACAAAGAACTGAATTTACACTAAGATGGTGAAATTATCATATAGCCTCAATATTGTTAGATAGTCAAGCTGCCAATAAGCAATAAAAGCTCCCACGATAACAATTATCAAGATTCATACTTCTGGAGCAATCTAGGAAGGTGAGGAAAACATGCACTCAATGTCCTCAATTCAGCCAATCTAGGAAACTAACATTGAGCAAATTAAATCAGTGGATTAAAACACGAATACAAATAGTTTCTCATTTATGTTATCATATATTTGTGGCCCAAAATTGGTTACATCAATGATCCCACAAACCACTTACTAAATCAGAAAACCCTTTCACACACTAAAACAGTAATGAATGAAAGCAAAACACGATAATATATGATTCAGTAACTTTTGAGTCTCTTTGATGCATTCCTTCAAACACTTGATAGACACAAGAAAATCAAAATAAATCATTCTCACAGATAGGCTGTACAAACCTGTCTTACAACAACTACAATAATTCGCACTATAGCTCAAAACAAAAACAGGAGCAGCACAATAAGAAAATGCAATGAAACAGATAATGATAGTGAAATTCCTTACCTGTTTATGAGTAGGTGTCACAAAGAGAAGGGGGAAATTAGCATATGATGTGAATTGAAGCAAAAGGAGATAGGAGTTTGCGACTAATTCGTCGGATAAGTTGCAAATGAAGTTCGTTTTCACCAGCGATTGAGGGATCACAATGGGGTTGATTGATACTTGATAGGGTCAATTTAATGGAGAACGAGAGAAGAGAAGAGACACTCATGCAAGGGTGGGCACTGCCGTTGCACCTGTTTCATACATGGTAAGGGCTGACAACCGCCGCACCGCACTGTACTTCAAAATTTAAGGGTGGACACTTGCCCCCTTTCTTTTTAACTTGGGTCCGCCCATGGTTGTCTATAAAGCCTATCAATTCTTGTATAAATTATAACCAATGGCTTAGATTTGTAAAGTAGTTAGTTCTTTCACAAATTATGAGTACTGCATTGTGTTTGTCCAATAAAGTTAATTATTAATCCTTGTCATCATTATTTGTTATTAAAAAGAAGAAAAACTAAATTTGACACGATATAAAAAGTAAACAATATGTGCTAGCTTTAACTCTTTATCATCAATTGTACAATTTTCTTAGTTCTTCCACTTAAAATGTCGCGAATTCAAATAAATTTATCATGATAGACGTAAATATACCTCTATCATGTGGAATTTTTATCGCATGGAGAGAAATGTTCATGAAACAAAGATTTAACATATCTAAAACTACTTTAATTTTAGAAACTTTTTTTTTTCTTTAATATCATTTTACACTTCTTTACTCTTTCAAATTCCATCTTTCTTTCTCCGTTGAATTATGATTTTCTTGCCTCTTAAACATACATTTTATTTTTGTATTTCGTTCTTTTATCACATGCATGACATCATCAATCATATCAATTATTTATCTCTAACTGTCTAACCTAAGAGAAAAGGGTGTCAATACCAATTTGTCTTGACCTACTTTCAACTCGCCTTAGATAAAATGGATGCGTGTACCCACCAATAGGGTTGGGCAAAAAAATCCATATCCACAAAATAATCTATATCCAATCCAATCTAATCCATTTAAATGGATTAGTTTCATATCCAAATCCATTTTTATGGATTTTAAATCCAATCCAATTAATTGGATATATGAAATGGATATGGATTGGATATTTGGATTTTTAATTTTTTTTTTTGTCAACTTTGATTCAGACTATTTTTTTGGTCGACGTTCACTAATGATGATTTTAAGTTGTTATCATTGAGCCTATTTTTCGGTTAATGTTGGTAATTTTTTTTAATCAACATTGATTGAGACTATTTTTTGGTCAACATCAGTCAATGCTATTTTTATACCGACGTCAGCTAAGTTTTTTTGTTGATGTTTGTTGAGATTATTTTTTATCGACATCAAGTAGGTTTTTCGCTCGATGTCGACTATAGTTTTTTTTTGTTGACTTCAGACAAAACTATTTTTTGGCCAACATCGGTTGAAAAAATCATCGGCTGACATCATCCAAAAAAACCTAGCTAACGTCGGTCAAAATATTTTTCCAATTGATGTCGATCGAAAAAATCTTAGTTGATGTCAACAAAAAATATCCCTAGCTAACGCCAGCCAAAAGAAATAGTCATGGTTAATGTTGCCAACAAATCCTAGTTGTTGCCAACAAAAATATAATTTCAACCAACATCAACAAAAAAATCTAGCTAACGTCGATAAAAAAAAGTCTTGACGAATGTTGGCAAAAAAATATCAATGATCGACATCGGCAAAAAAAAATCTTATCAATGTTAGCCACAAAAATCCTAACCAATGTCGGCTAAAAATTACTCACGATCGATGTTGATCGAAAAATCCCTAGTCAATGTCGGCCAAAAAGTATATTGACTAAAAATCCTAGCCGACTTCTACCTAAGATCGACCAAAAACATCATTGACCAATGTCGACTGAAAATGCACTGACTAATGTCAGCAAAAAAAATAGTCTTGGTTGATGCCGGACTAAAAATGTCTGGACTGATATCTGTCGAAATTACTTTGGTTGAGGTATGTCAAAAATACACTAATCAATATCGATAAAAAAATAGTTTTGACCATGGTCGGTTGAAAATAGCTCTTCAATGGACATATACAAAATTTTCACTTTTTAGTATTTAATAACTAAAATTTGTAAAAAAAAAAATCTTATAACATTTAAATGGATATAAATTGGATATATCCAAATCCATATCCATTTAAATGGATTGGATCTTAAATCTAATTTGTTTTTAAAAAAATATGGATATGGATTTAAAATCCAATCCATTTAATTAGATATGAATTGGATATGGATTGGATTCTTAAAAATCCAATCCATGCCCACCCCTACTCACCAATGACAAGTCCATCCACCATTTGTTGGTCATAAAATAGATGGTTGGCAAGATAACTTGGCAAAATCTGTAAAAAGAAAAAACAAAAAAAAAATCCTAATATATACCAAACATTCATGGTTGTTGTTGTCTTTATTTTTACTGTTACAAAATGACAATCACTAAATGGTAAAGTTTGTATAACTTGTGGGGACCAAAAGAGACCCAAAATGGTTAAATATGGATTAAAAAGGATGAATTTTCAGTATAAGGATTAAAAGGTAAAATTTTTAAAATAACCAAATCAACTCAACCGGTTAATTTGTCTTGAACTATCTTCAACCGTCCAAATTTATGAGTTACGCAAGTTGGTGAATTGAGTCACCTGACCCACACTTGACTCTGCCGACTAACTCGTTTTGTCACTCTTACTAATATATATCAACTTATGTTTTTCCTTCCTTATTCATCACATTATATTTTCGAATTTTTTCCTTTTTCTTCTAATCTCTAGCTTCTTTAATGGGATATGTATATCCGTCTATTATATCATTCAATACAAATAGAACAATGATTTTTTAATACTCAAGTTTTTTTAACACTTAATCAATTATCGTATTTTATTTTTATTTATTTCTTTTTATCACATCATACATTCTTATACTTTTCTTTCTTTTATCTCTAGCATTAGGTGTTAGATAACACTTTAATTTGGATGTCCAAAAATCATTTTTGATACAAATATATACAGAGGTAAGGCTAAGACCTCTAGTTAGGTTTTAAAAAAGCAATGAATAATGTCATATTTGTAAGCTTGGGTCCAGGTCACGATTATTAGTCCCGCAATTTGTATGTCGTAGATAATTTTGCATAGTTGCAGAGGCATGCCTAAACACATTTGTCATTGTTGACTATTTATTATACGAAAAGACTATTTCACCGACTTTGCTATAGTGATTTTATTCATGGGATTTTGATCATTCGTGCAACATATATGGCAATTAATTAGGCATACCTCCCTGTTTAAATAGTATTTTTTTATTATATAAATAATTATTATAGCTATCAGAAAATTTACTGCCTGATGCTCTTCTTTGCTTTGTATAGGAAGAATCCTTGAATACGGGTGAAGGCAAGAAACTAACTAGTGTTTGTCCAAGTCAAACTAGGGTTAATTATTAAGCTCTAACCGCTTGCCCATATGCAACAATATAGACAAGTGCATTCAGATTCGTGTAATTGATGCAGATTCTCTATAGGGGCTATTTTATCCATGTATATTAAGGGTTTGGAGCACCCCTTAGGACTCCATCAATTAATAATTTCTTTGCTTTTAAAAAGAAAAAGAAAAAAAAAACTGTAGACAAGTGCAAGTGAGTGTGTATTTGTGTGTTTGAAGCCAATATATGAAAACTTTTACGACCATTCATCCAAGTTACGAGTAGCAGAATGAAGGTAACGTAATGACAATGACAAGAATAACAAGCAAAAGTTTGTGCTGATCACTACTACTCTTGAGTTTCAAAAGCCCGAGTACGGTATTATTTACGGTACTGTACCTGCCCCCTTGGTTAACATTTTATTATATATACAAATATATACACAAATTAATGACTTGTAATTTGTAAATAATTATCGATGCTGTATGCAAAACAAACGATTCATCAAACTTGACTATAGAACTAAGTACTCAGGTATTAGCTAAACTTTCATGGCGCGTATCTGATCAGACATGATCAATATGAGTAGTTAATGGGATTTACTTAAATTGATTGATCCTAAAATTATGGCTCGAGACGTATATAAGATGCTTAATTTGATCTGCTTAGTAATTAATATATCGTTCGTGACTTTTTATCTTTACCAAGTTTACCCAAATAGACAGAATACTTTGCTAACTTGAAATAGTAATGACAACATATAAGTGATCATAATGGTTATCAGTTCAATTAATGCTGCTAAAAAAGTAGCATTCAAATGATTAATCATACAAATATATTGCATATACATTGAAATATAGGGCATTAATTAGTACCATCATCTTAATTAATTAAGCTAAATGAAAATAAAGAAAACTAATTAAGCTTGATTTCCATGAATTATGAAGTCTTCAAGGGCTTGCAAATACTTGTCACGGCTAGCTAGCACACATTTTATTCAGGAATGATGAAGTATAGCATCATGAGCAATCAGCCTTAGATTCTTTTTTAGCAGATTGACTGCTCATGATATTATATCATTTCCATGAATTTACCTCTTTGCATGCATGCTATCATATTAATTTGTATGTATATGCTGCCCCATTTGTAAACTTGACCTAACGAAAGCCCCCTCCTAGGGCTGGAGCCCAATAATCTGCTCCATTATCACTCCCAACTTGCAGTGTGCATGACACTGGCACCAGACACAACCCTCTACTCCTCAGCCCCTTCTTTGGTTCTTCTTGAGTATCCTAATAATTAACCACATAACATTCAATGCAAGTGGGGCTAGAATAATAAGAAGAAGAAAAATTATATTTTGTAATCATAAAAGAAAATAAATAAAACTTCATTGAACTTTATGAGAACAATTACCGGCTCTCCAGCTGCTTTCCTCTTCAAATTTTCATCCAGCAGCTGCATCCAGAAAGTAATTACAACATGAGAATTTATTAAGCATACTTTACATTTAGGAATGTGTTAAAACAAGCCACTTGTTTTGATTCTTTAACTTATAAAGAATATTATATCTGATAAAGCTGGTTACATTTCTCTTTACTTGTATGCTTTTTTTTTCTTCATTTAATAAAAGAAATGTTAAGATTAACACTGGTGGCTTCTCTCAGAATGCAAAATCCCTAAACACCTTTAAATGGACCAATGAAAAGCATACCTGACCGGGGTCTTCAGGGAATATACAACTCTTCTCTCCTTGAACCTAACATTAAATATTTATAATCATCACTCAATTAGTTTCACATAATTACCCATTAATTAGTACCCTCGTGCACATGAAAGAGAAGAAAGAAGCAGAAAGGGGGAGAGAGATCTAGAATGAGAGAGAGAGAGAGAGAGAGAATGTGTGAAAGTGGTTAATATTCTTCTTGCTTTGGGTCGTGAGAAATGGCTTTATATACTACTTTTCTTTCCTATCCTAAAATATTGGTCACTTTAAAATATTAAAAAGAACATTTTAACAAAAGATAATTTAGTCAAAAAATTATTGTATCATCATGATTAGTGTGATTAATAATGTATTTTTGAAGATGTATACATTATTTTAAAAGCAAATAACATGAGACAAGGAAAGTATATGTCGGGTGAAGGAAGAAAGAAGAGGGTTGAAGTTGTGATTCGAATTTTTTAACTAACATTTTTAATAAAATAAATAAATAATATTTGTTGATCGAAAAAATAAAAAAGAAAAAAAAGTATATGCTAATTTATCAAAACAAATTAATTAGACACAACAATATAATTAGTGTTGATTTCTAAATAAAAGCTACAATGTTTTATTTCGATCTAATTTCTATACCTAAAATTTACAACAGTAATAAATATAAAATACTAGTACTTTTTAAATTGGATGGAAAATAACACCAATAATAATTGCCCTTTTATAAATAAGAAATGGGTTTATGTATTTCTTACAGAATGTTGCTGCCTTGTGTTCCCTGATCCACCGCTCAAGTATGGTAAGCTAAGAGCCTGCATCCAACGGGGGAAAAAAGAGAGTATTTAGAACTTTAATAATCAAAGCGTAAGTTGGAAGAATACAATTGTGAAAAGTTCAATTATTCGTATAACTTTTTTTTTTAATAACTTATTAATATTATTTGCTTTTTATTGTATATTTTTATGTGAAAAAATTATATATATCCAATGTGAAATGGACCTTTAACAGCGTGCAGAATGCCATCACTGGCTCGTGGTTGTTTGGGAAACTAAAGCAAGGAGGAGGAGAAACATCACCTCAATTTGACTCTGAAGGAATCTGATATACCCAATAGCTTCTAACAAGACAGAGGCCGTGTCAGTCTGCAAAAGTGAAATATACCACACCACAGTGTTATTCCCACTTATTATTTATATATTTCTATGCTATAAAGTATAAACGAACTTTTTTTCTTTTCTAAAAAATACTATCACGTTGTGTTTGGAATGAATGAAAGAAATAATATTAAAAAAATGTATTTTTTTAGACTCACATTTTTTATATTGTATTTTAATTTTTCTTATCATTTTTATTTTCATCTTCTAACCAATCACGTACACTCATAATGTAGAAAAAGCGAATAATGAAAGAGAGGAAAAGATTAATTATAACTAGCTACAAAAACATGTGGATGGGTAAACTTTTATTATTGGATTTTCTATATAAAGAATGTTGATACTTTTTATTAATGGATGTACGTACATATTTAATTAATTAAATTTATGCACATTTAATTTTAAGAGGAATGTTAGTAATTAATATATTTTTATATACTCTTTTGAATACAATTTAATGTTAGTTAAAATTTATCAAAAACTACAATATTAGAGGAATAACTTGTTAAAAAAAGTGAGATAAAAAAAATATAATTTCTAATAAATTTTAGCCAACAATATAATATAAAGAGTGTTTAAATGGAAAAATTATTGGATGGTATAAGACTAGTGTACATTTATGACTAATCAATCTCTATTTGACACATAAGTGGGGATCATAAAGGTCACATAGTATCTAATAATTTATGGTTCAAAAGAGTGTGTTAAGGTGTCTATGATTAGTATTTTTCTAATTTTAATTGAATAAGCTAGGGCCTTACCTTCCCAAATGGGGAAACGAGCTGATGAAGGGCCGTAATTCTGTCACCTAGTTTCTCCTTCCTAACCTGAAATTGAGAAGAGGAAGTATTATACATGTGCCGTACACACGCACATGCGAAAATTTTGGTTATATTTTGTTGTTTCATTTGGCTGATTTCGATTCTCATTCAGAGAAGGTAAAACGACGATGATTCAAGTGAAAAAGAATAATCATGATTGGGAATTAGACAACCAAGAACGACAACAATTACACCCCACATGTGTTTGTTTGTGCTTATGTGTGTTTTTATGCCTGATAGAGAGTTGAGGGTTGGAAGCTTCTGCCTGGTAGTTTGCATTTTACCTTGAATGTAGTCTGCGTTGTAGCAGACTGTTGAACCCTAGCTTTCTTGAGTGCCCCACCAGCTGCAGTGCTGTTGCACTTTGAGAAAGAAAGAAATTTTGGTTAATTTTTTTTAATAAAAAAATTGAAGCAGAAAAATGAGAATTTGTGTATTAAATTTTTGGTTCATTAATTAATGTAAAAACAATGGTCAAGTGTATGTTTTTAGTCGGGAAAAAAAAGATTATAGAATCGAAGTAACTAATCATGTTTTTGATCTACAATATGTACAAAGAATTAAAAAGAGAGCCAATGTGATTCAAACCAAAAAAGATAGGGCCAACGTTCGGAAATATGATATTTTTAAATACTCTAAAATAAGAAAGCTTTTCTCTGGCCAAATTTAAAGGTCTTTAATTAGTAAAGTTTCATGAAAAGTGAGTTTGTGCATCTCATTGACCAACAAGAAGAAAAGAAAAAGGTAATGAAATAAGAAAATTGCAGATTCTCAATTAGCCAAGGAGAGTGCTATGAATCTAATCTCTTACTTACCTCAGAAGATCGATCTGGTGGTGGATGCCTTGCATCCGTCTTATTGTTAGAGAAATCTAACATGTTGCTACTGAAACTTGTTGTCACACATGATTTTGGAGACCAAGATGGCTTTGATGACTGAAGTTCTTCGTTTCCATGCCCATATACATAGCTGTTAACTGAGTTTTCTTGTTTAACATCAACAAGAGAAGCGTTTGGAGCCTGACCTAGCATTTGATCCTCCCAGTTCTCCAACTTCTTAGTCTGAATAAACTGACCCATCCCAGCCTTACCTACTTGTTCATCCACCACTCCATTCCTATATATAACCAAAACCATACCAACAAGGCAAAAACATGCAATTAGATTTTAATCCTTCCATAACCATACATAAGATATTATAATTATCAAGCCTTGCCATGAAGCCATGCTATTTAGTCTATGTGTATGTGTATGTGTATGTATGTGAGAAAAAGAGAAAGAGAGAGATACATGAGTAGTTGGCTCCATGACTCAGGAAGATCTTGATTCTCATGCCAAGAAGGAAAGGGAAGAGAAGTGGGAGCATAAGGGATAGGAAAGTTGTTAGGAGTGGACAAGAAAGGAGGAGCTTGTGGAGGCATGCTATTGATATTGATGTTCCACCAGTTAGGGTTTCCGGTCATCATTTGTTGCACTGGTGAGCTCTGAAGAACACCTCTATTCATGCCTTCTCCCCTTTTTTGAGGTTTTTAGCTGTTCACAAAGAAAGATGAATTCTTTCAGTGATCTTTCTCTTTCCCTTTTCTTAGCTAGCTTGATGTCCCAACCCAACAAACACTATGCCTTTGTAGAAAATTTGAGAGGTTCTCCTCGGGTTGATTAAGTAGGGGGAACACCACTGCTTGGACCCGTTTTGAAAGAATTTGAATAATAATTATGGAGTTTTGAGAACCTTTGTCTTTGTTTACTCTCTTTTCTTCCCTTTCTTTATTGCTTTTCTTTTCTTTCTTCCTTTCGTGTTATTTCTTTTCTTTCTTTGCTTTTCTATTTCCCCCGCTTGCTTTTGCTTTATCTTAAAGTGGGACAGAAAAGGTGGTAGGAAGTCCCATAATTATAAAATTGCAAAAATATATATTGCATATCAACAAAAAATCACTCTAGAGACCATGATCTTTTTTTATCATATATACCAACGTGGCGCACTATGAGGGCCTCAAACATTACAATAAGCCATCTAAAGATGAACCTCTAAAATTTGGGAAAATTGACTAGTATAAACTAAACAGTCACACCTTATTCGTGCTTGAGTAAAAAATCGTTATTCATTCCATTAAGCGGTCATGAATTAATGGATTTAGTATGTCTCATTTTTTTTATATTAAAAAGTTGAAGGTTAATTAGGTCTAATTATTAATGTGATTTGCAAGTCATACATATTTTATAGTGTATTGTTTGTCCTAGAAATATTTTTCTTTCTATTTTCCATATGTTATATTAAAAACGTGATATATATCACAGAGGTGTTCACTTGGTCTTAAATTATTTTTTATAGATTATATGTATATTTTGTTAGAATTTTTTTTTGGGGTCAAATAAGATTATCATGAACGATAAACTATTTCTTTTGATGAGTATTTAACACAATTATATATTTAGAACTTGAATTTGAGATTACTAGTTAAGTCCATGCTTAACGAAACTCAAACAATTCAATCAAGCAACCATTTAATTTGATCAAGACAACTAAGGATAATCAATGGGTCGGGTTGGAAGGGTTCGAGCCCAAAAGATCCAATTTGATCTAACCCACATGTTACCTTTTCTAGACCTGAACCTGCCCAAGTAAATTTTTAGTTTTGGTGATTTTTGTTTTGGACGGATTTCGGGTTAAGTAATTGGGTTGATGCAATTATGGGTCAGAGTGGCTAAAATGCATTTAAATGACCCAAATCAAAATTTGACTTTTTTTTAAAAATGATTGATAAACATGATTATGGTGGTAATGTTGGAGATCAAGTACAAGCTTCATACAAATGAGGATGTCATTGTTCCTTAAACCCGACAAGAGTGTACACATGTTCCTTGATTTGAGCTTGGAGAATGACATCATCATTGAATCCAAATTGTGAAAATCAGATTCACACAAAGGTAAATCCATATTGTGACAACTTGAACTTAGTCGTCCACGATCTTGATAAATATAGATCCAGATCGTGGACATCTTGAACTCGTCCATCCAAATTTTGAACATCTTGAACTCTCCCACAACTTGGTTTTAAGAGTGGACTGCGAAAAGGGAACACAAAATCAGAGACCAAGAAAGATGTGAAAGTGACGCCAGTGTGGAGATGCAAGGGTAGCATCGACATTGAACAAATGAGAGCAACGTCGTTGACAAACAACTAACATGAGAGCAACAACACAAAGGATTTTAGGATTTCTAAAGTTTGTGAGTGAGTTCTGAGTCTTTGTTGTAAAGTGTTGAGTGAAAACCCAAGTGAATATAGGCTAATGTGTATATGTTTGTAATTATAAGTGTAACTTACTAACTCTACACGAAGGTAATTGGCCTTTTCATCCAATTAAAAATGAGCTTAAGTCTCTTCAGATTAAGTCTTACATGCAAGTAATATACACAGTCAGGTTCAAGTATTGATGGTGTAAAAAGTCCAAACCAACCTTGATTGTGTTAATCGTTTCAAACCAATTGGACTGATTTATTCATCAATGACTCACCTGAACCCACTTAAAATACACTTTTTTTCTCGAATTTTTCAATTTTGGTAATAGTTATAAATTGGCTAAATTATAATTTTGATCTTCCTAGTTATATAAATTGACGTTTTTTGTTCCCTGGTAGATTATTAACTAATAATTGTGATTATTAGAGATATTACATTAATTATAAATTAAATAAAAATTATTAATCAATAAATTTTTAATAAAATACTATTAACTCGAATGTAGTGTTGTTATCGGTGGAGTCATGTGTGACAGTGAAGGTGGAAGAGATATTTACGTAGAAGAGGAGGAACACATTATTGTGGAGAATTAGTAATATGCTGCTAGCATACAATAGTTTTTAGGTTAAATTGATTAATAATTCAATCATAAATTATTAATAAATGCTAATATAAGTGACCATTTTTATTATTTTATCTTTATTACTTATTTTTTGAATTTTTATAACAGGAAACCAAATAAAGAAGATTTGAATTAAAAATTTCACAAAGATAAAAGATAAAGAGAAGATTTTCACACCCTAACTATAAATAGGGACTTAGGAGAGACAAAGACACTTACAGAGGAGAATGGAGGAGATTAACAAGATCAAGAAGGAGAAGAAGGAAGATTGAAGAGGGGCCAAGATTGAGGGGTTTGAATATTCTTCTTCTACTATCTCATTAATCTACTTTCAAATCATTGTAATGGAGTTAGACATCACCATGTCTGGCTAATTCCTTTATCTTTATAGTTAGGGCAAAAACCTAATGTGAACTTCTCTGTAATTGGATTGATTTCTATATTATTTATGCTAAAGTGTTTTATTTTACTCTGTTTGCATTGATTATATCTTTATTAGGGCTAATCATTCTAATAAAGTCCTGAGGTTTAGTGTTTACAATAGAGATATTGAAACTTTAATTTTTGACAAGAGTAAAGTAACAATTGTTACATTACCTAGGGATAAGGATGTATGATTGTAGAATTATTAATGTATTTCTTAATGCTTAATTTAGGAGAGATCACTAAGGAATTAGGATTTTGATTAAATTAAAGGGTTAATGTCACTAAGAGATTAGGGCTTAACTAGTTTATGGAAAAATACATTATCTGAACAATTAGAATAAGTAATTTAGTAATTAATCCAAGTAAAGGAGGTATGGATCATAAGGTGGAGTGCTCTGACTACAAGTCTTCCCCATAATCTCTAAAAACATCATCAATTTCATCTCTAATTTCAATTGCAATTTATTTCTGTTATTTTAATTTTTCCAATTCACAATACAAACTACAAACTATTTCAATTTTATTCCTTCCAACTTAAAGATAATAATTACAAATAAGTTAGTGCCTCAATCCTCGTGGAGACGATACTTTACTTACTCACTTTATCACTTGAAATGAACGGTACACTTGTCGTTTCGCAACAATTAGGATAATTAATAAGTAAGTTTTTAATTATTTATAATTAACTTAAAAACTCAATTAATCAGAATTATTTGTTAATAATATATCAAGAAGACCAAAATCATTAATTTATAAAACTTAGATAATCAAATATTATAATTAAAATTCAAAGATATCAAAATCATGAATTTAAAAAACTAGAGGAACCAAATTTATAATTTATATCTCCAACCTAATTCCTTCTTAACATGTCTCCAAATATGCTAGTTATGTATGACTTGTGTGTGCCCACAAACATAGTATTTCCTATTTTCATTATATTCAATATGAATATTAAGGATTTTACATTCTCAATGAAAATATATTCTTATATGTCTTTAAAATAATTATTACATAAATTAAGAATTTTATCATAAAAATTTATAATTAGATAAAAATGTAAAAAAAAAAAAAGTAACGTTGATGTATTTTAACTAAAATATTTTTAATAAAAATATATATGACGTTTGCACGAAGTTATCAATTTTCCTTTACATGTAATTCTCTTTCCTTTTTCTTTTTCCACAATGTGGTTTTATAGTATACATGTATGATGCATTGGAAAAGTCATACGTAAGTAAATGAAATCTCTTGGTTAACGATTCTATAATTGATCAATGAAACACAAACTTAATAATGTTGTCAATGACCAAACTGTTTATGACGAGAAATAGGCTCTTGGAGTAACTTCATATACGCGTATAAGCATATTGTCAATATGCTGACTGAAAAAATTAAACAAATCTATCAACTGTATTTTAATTCAACTGGTTAATTAGGCTGATCCAAATTTTATAACAGAAATATAAATTTAATTATTTTCATGGCCATGAGCCAATGAGTCATCCTGTCATTTTAATTAGTAGATTTTGAGCCTATATAACTTGTTTTATTTACCCTTTAAATGTACATTTTGAAACTGAAGCCGGATTACAAAAACAAATTAAACAATATGCAAATAATATAATATCATAACATGAAAGGATGCCAAATGATGAAACTCGAGATAGAGGAGGAACAACTTCAACTGACATCACACTTACCAAAGAGGTCAATATCTAGGGCATGACATCGCTCATGTTTTGTTTCTCCAAGAATATATTTACCTGTTTCCAGGTATTTAAAACTATCACCAAAACCTTTTAGACATTCTTTTTGGGCATCCCAATTTAGAATCTCCTTTCCAAATTAGCTAAAGTAAAATCCATCAAACATGATCATAACTTTATAAGTTATTTTTATATTTGATAGTTATTTTCTTCATTTCTTTTTTATTTGTTTATTCTTAAAAATAATTTTATTCATTTATTTAAAAATCTAATTATATTTTAATTTTTATATTAACATATTTAAAAGATTCAACTATTTAATAATTAGGTCAGACGTTGTTGCTCCCATTTAACTAGTGACATACTGTATACTTGAACGACCAAAGGGCACATAATTAATTATAAATCTGATAGTTTTTTATATATGTATATCGTATATTTAATTGTAACGTCCTAGCTAACGTACCTGGAAACTTCAACTTTAAATACAGATCAAATCATGAGTTAAGAATATATTAAAAAAAATTTATTCTTGATTGCTTGGATATTCAAAAGATGAGATCGAAGATCCTGACCATAAACTATGTCATGACTTTATAGAATTTTCTTTCGACCAGTTTGTTGAGTATTGGATATATATAACTGCCCTTCCAATATGGAATTACCCATGTTGAAAAAGAAAGGAAAAAAGCCCTATTTTCAAACACACATGCATGCGACTTCTAATTTCTATGGACATTCTTAATCGGATACAATTAAAAAAAAAACAATATTGAACATAAACCAATGGAGGAATTATTATTTTGGCTAGGAAAAGCCATCACAAATCTATTACAATACTATTATTGTGGAGTTCAATTCCACAGGCAAACATTCCCTCGTACCGCATTTTGATGTCACTAACAAACAAACAAACCCTTAAATCTCGAGCTAATTTAGACTGTCATGACCAGAGGCTATGGGGGAACAATTTATAAATTATAGAGATGATGGGGCAAGGCCGATACATGAACTGTCAAAGAAGGAAGGAAAGCTAGAATGCTACAATAGCAGAGAATGGTCTTGTCTAGACCTAAATGCCCATATCTTGCGGAGGCTCTGTGTCTTTTCTAACATATTCTTTGCCATCATTTTCTTATTTTATTTTATTTTTGCTTTCCTCCATGTCTTCCCGAGAAACAAACAACTCTGAACAACATTTCTTTATTTCTTTATTGTCCTCACCTTCTTCGTCATATATTCCCCCCTTACAACCTTTCTTCTCTTGTCCCTTATTTTGGTATTTTTAATTCCGGTATCAACTTGCAAACTATTGCTAGAATATTGATATGCCTCTCCGTGATCAAATTATTAGCACTCGTTTATGATGATCTGATTTTTTATACGAATTCACCCTCTCTTCCTCCAATGATAAATTCCATATCATGCATGCATTTATGCCCTAGCACTTGAAAGGCCATTTTTTTAAATTAAGTCAGGGCCAAATACATCCGATCCTACAATTTTCATTGCTAATCTTCTCAACTTGAATAATCCTAATTTTTAAAATAATTAAAATCACATTTCAAGCCAATAAGTGTAAAATCAACTTATCCCACTTATCTGAAATTTTGAAAATATATATTTTCAAAACTTAGACTTTTCCTTTTTTTCTAGATTAAATGCATCCTCTCCACGTGAGTAGTAACATATTCATTCATTAGTCATGAGGGTGTATCAATGTACCCTCTCACTTTTAAAATTTTACATAAAAAAATGTGTATATTTTGTTCTTTAATTCTGTATGTTTGAACATTTATTCTTAATTTTTGACTCTTTATGATAATAATCATTAATTATTAATTTTCAAATAAATTATTTCTCCTCACTTAGAGTCTTACATGAGAAGATAATCATATTTGAATGGAATAAGATCATTAAATGTCACAATTTTTTTTCTCAAAGTATTTAATACAACAACAAATTTAAATTTAGTAATCAAACTCAAGAACATGAGTTAATTAAGTTGAAATAACCTTATATCAATTGATCTTCATGATCAAAACTTGATGTTTAAACTTAAGTTTGAGGTTCTTTCTTTGTTTTCAAATTTATTTTGGGTTTGTTTCGTAATTGAAACAAATCCTAAGTTTAGAAAAAAAATGTCAAAAAATTTCAATTTTTGTTTGCACTCAATTTTATTTTCTTGAAAAAATATTTATTTTCCTAATAAAAGATTGACGGAAAGAGAAATAGAAAAGGAATAAATATTAAAAAAAATAAGAAGAAAAAAACAAAAGAGAAGTAAAAAAAAGTGAAAATGACAAAAAGAAAAGGCAAAAAAAGAACTAAAAATATCGGACAAAAAGAAATCATCATTTTGAAAATCAAGAAACATATATGTTTGGATAATTTCTTGCAGAGAAAATTAGTTGGAAACAACAAAGACATTTTAAAAAATAATAATAGTTTCAGCTAAGGCAAGCCTCGTTTCCCAAATTAAATAAATTCTACTTATACCTTGACCACAATACAACCTAGGAATAAAGTAATTTTGATAATCATAAGAAATTTATCAAACATATGGTAAGAAAATGCATATTAATGATGATTAAGCATTTAAAAATACTTGATCTAGTGAGAAAAATTAAAATAATCATGCATTACAAGGAAGTTAAACCAAACCTTTAACATTTCATCATTGCTTTCTTAAATAATATTAATTTTATTTATTGCCAAGAAATCTGGTTCAATTAATTGAATAAGATAAGTGAATTATTGGAAATATTTTGCATATCTGTCTTTGATTCGTATAGATAAAAAGTTATTAATTTTATAATTGAAATGTTAATTAATGCTTTAATGTTTTACTTTCCACTGCCAAAATTGATTATTTTTTCCTTTTTGCTTGTAGACAAACAAATATTTATGTTTGGAGTTACGATGAATTTTAAACTCCTAAATATTTATTGAACCAATTTAAGAAATTAAATATAAATTAAAAATGTTACAGATTTAGTACATATTAATTATTGGTCTTACATAGAAACGGTACATTTACTATTAAGTGAGATTTTTCACAAAATAACCTTGCCCCCAACCTTACCTTTGGGAATCATAATTACTACAATTGTATTAGACTATGGAGGGGATGTTTACCACACTTTAATTTCTTTTAGTATCTTTAAATTAAGTCAGTAAACTTATTTAACCACCAATACTAAAGTGAGTAAAGTAAAATTAAACAACAGTAAAACTTTTTTTAGTGGCTCATTTTGAACTCACTTAGTTTAATTGACCTAATTTAACAACTGTTATGGGTATTATTTTTAAGATTTTTCTAACTAAAGTAGCCAAGTAGGATCAGTCGTTTGGACTGATTTTGATTTAAAAATAATTTATTTGTGCTAAGCATACTAACGATGAACAACACATTGAAACATAAGATGTAATTTGCTTGTGCTCTCGAACAATCAAATATAAGAGCGCACCTTTTCCCCAAAACTGGCATTAAAAGATAAAACACGTTCCTCATTGGATTCCTCTTATCACATGGATTAGAATACATTTAAAAACCAATCTCATTATTCTTCCTCTCGATGATCCCAAGACGGCTTATTTAACTACTAAATAAACTTGGCTTTTTATGCAATCCACAAAAGCTAGATATAGCCCTCTTCCTACTTTCCTTTCATAATTTAAAGGTCAACCCTAGAATCATTCCTCCCCTTTCTCAAGGGACAAGTACAAAAAAGAAAACCTATGAACGGATCAATGTAACAAGTTGGTTATCTTCTTTGGTAAGAAACAAAAGAAAAGGCACGCGTATATGTTCCTGCTTTCGCTTCATTTTTCTTGTGATTTCCTATATGAGATCCACTACTGATCGATATCTAGCTACTTTAATTTTGTATGGCTCACATTTTGCTGCTCTCCTAGCTAGTTATGGTTTGGTGTTCTAGCTAGCTTGCTTAATTAGTTAATTAGGCACAACATATGAAAATTATATGAGCGTTTCTTGTAGATTAAACTCAGGTATCATTAAATTAGACAAGATGCATTAAATCAGTTTACGGGTCATTATCTGTAAATTAATTAACAGTTACTATAGGAGTATAATGATTTCTATATTCGATATGCCTTTGGGTGCATGCACGCACGCTTTTTCTTTTTATTTCCGAACAAAGTTCTTACGCCAGTTGCATTGATGATTAAAAGCTGACCAGTTTAAAAAGTTAGTCTTTTCTTTACTTTTGGATTCAGTTTTTTGCACGCATGTTTGTTTTCTAATTTACACATATTTTCTTACTAGCTAATTGACTATGACAAAATCTAAAAGGATAAGTGTCGTTGTTTTTAAATGAGACATGCAGCACTCAACCCTTTATCTTTTATCTTTTTTTTTTCTTTTTCTAATTAACTTCGGGATGACGGTAGATGAATTGAAAATAGTGTGGCAGAAGTCTCCTTTGATAGATTAGAAAAATAAGAGTGCATCTGTATAATGCTATCATATTGCAGATCATTCATGTTGAATGACCACACTATGAAATCATCCTAGTTTTATCTATGTTTGAAAGTTTGTCTGCGATTATAGCAATGTATTACTGAAAATAATTTCAGCGTAAAATTAATCTTGTTATGTTTCATGGAGTACGTGTATTAGTTTACATAATCACTCCAACTTAATTAACAAATGATTTCAAATTAATTTACAGTAATTAATTTGTTTGTCCAATCTTGAATATCAGTAAGATTGTGAGAATATTACCTAACAGTACATTTTTTTTTTTTTACAGAAGCCTAACAGGTTAATGATTACCATATATTTTTAACTCCTATATCATTCTATAAAACGGGGGAAATGTATGATTGAAGGTAGTTAGAAATGGTAAAATACGTAATTATGTTTTTTTTTTAATTCTTTGAATTTAAAAATGAGCAAATCTCACTTTCCGAAAGAGGGATTAAAAAATAGTGGCCATCAAAACGGCCGATTGTGAGGAGTAAGTGAGTAATTTGTAAAATAAATAGCATACCAATTAACAACAACACGTTTTATGTAAATTTAGCTTACTAATAAAATAACATTTATTTACTTGTTAAACACATAATTAATCAACGATGACGAGAATTATCTGTGCACTACGCAATCTCTCGAAACTCAAAAGTAAAGTATTCTTTTTTTATTTTTTTTATAAGCCAAATAATATTATAGATAAAGAGTAAAGGAGTACAAAGGTTATACCACAGATGAGCATAGCATAAGAAATGCTCCCTGCAGAGGATATCCCGATATAGCAAACCAATAGGAAAAAGAAAACCACCTTCTATGAACAAAAAACTTAAATCAGACAAAATTCGTGTACGAGCCAAGAAATCGTATTCTAAATTCAAGGTTTTCAATAAAGAAAATCTAAAAAAATAATTGAATGTCAAGGAGACCTAATTAGGTATTTAAAGTCTGTCAACAATAATTAATCATATTATAAATAAGCTTTTTTTTGACAGATTATAAATAAGCTTAAGTATAATCAAATCAAACATAATATTAATATATTTTTAAAATAAAATATTACAATGGATTGTAACACAAAAAAAACGTGTAGGAAAATATCAGCATCTACTTTATTTTTGTGGATTTAAGTGATAGGAAGAGATAAGAAGGGAAAAAAAAAGTAAAAATGAACTAAAAGAAGAATATATATATATATATATATATATATGCTATAACAGATAACTCAGACACTATAATCAAAAGACCAAGGATTGGAAAGGAATTGTGATCACAGCAGGTGGTTTAGATAGGAAAATGTTACTTTTGGCTAAACGAAGTCATGAACGTGAACTTTGACGAACTTATGATTGTTGGATATGCGTGCACGCATTTCAAGGCTTCCAATCAGTCTTATCCAGATATGGTTTTTGTTTTATTTTATGTGCAAATCAGTCCTAACGTCTACAGTACCGATTTGCAAGGATACAAATCCATTATTCAATTCAAATCAATTTACATAATGTAGTTTCACTTTCAAATAGATACAGAGAATATTAATTATGTGCATGTCACTCGTCGTCAAAGATGATAAAAATATTTAGCTTTGAGTCTTCTATACATGTCGTACGTTCTAATTAATAAAGCATAATGCAGTTCAATGGTGTTTTGTCCTAGGTCAGATGTTACAAGGCTTGGTGTTTAAAGTCAAAAGGGCAGTGCTTACTGCTTAATGCTCTCTTTCTAATTGGTGTAGAGATACAGTCACTTGTTTTTGTGTTTTCTTTTGATCTGAACTTGTGAGATTCAAATCATATGTATGAGTAAGAATAGAGTATCCCTTGTCCTCTGATTTATAGTAAAAAAAGTCCTATAAACAGAAAAAAAAAAAAAAGCATAATGCGGCTCAAAAGACCCTTCTCTAGGTTTATTAGTGAAAATTTGCTTTAAAATTCTAATTTCTAGATTATTTAGAGTTAGTTAGAATTATTCAGAACAAAATTTGAATTAATGTCTTGTTACTCTACTTATTTATTCTCAGGAAAAAATACTTTTTACATTATCATTTCATCACAAATAATAAATTTATTATTTTTTATAATAATTATATTAAATTTTTTAAAAGGAATTATATTATATTAAAATTATGCTAACGATAATATGTTATTACGTACAGAACATTATAAACCTTATTCTTAAATATATATTGTCAATTGTTTTATTCTTTAACCAACTTATGTCTAAATCAATTCATGAACTCATGAGTAATATTCTTCATTACTTATCTCATAATTAATAACTCAACTCAAAATTAATATATTTCTCCGATCCTTCCTACTTTTATTTATCTCATAATTATCCAACTTGAAATTAATTATATTTCTCCGATTTCTCCTACTTTCATTTGCTAAAATGAGAGGAAAGAATATAGATTATCTATTCTTGAGATACTCTTTTTTTTACGGAGTTCTTAAGGAACTCTTAAATAAATCATTTTATTTTTTTAGAACAAATTATTTTATGATCGGACCGACTCGAATAGATACATATGATTTATAAAAAAAATGACTAATAAATGTGTGGGAAACTAATTAACATAAAAATCAAAGATCTCTTATAATAAATGTGACTTTACTCAATTGAACCTTGCTTTGAAGAGAAAAAGTACATGTTAATTACCATTGTGTTAGACCATCTAATGACACTACACCAAAAGTGGTTTTTAATGGCAATTAACAGCGGGTAACCTTTGACTGGTGAGTCTAAAAGTAAAGGCTTTGATAGCCTTATACTTTAGTTGGCCTTGACTGAATTGATGGCTCTTGCAAAGTTATAAAAATTCTATGAAAGTAATATATACGAGTAACAAAATCTCCATTTTCAAAAGAAGAAAGATTAAACCTCATTGTAAAACTGATTATGGTAGATGAATCACAAAACCACATAAAGAAGAGTTGAAGGAAATTAAGATTAAGTTTCTTCTTTAATTAATGTCATCAAATTCTGGTTGCCAAATGAATATTTAACCGAATTCATAATTATTAATGATTTAAATATGTTTGGTTTTCTATAATATATTTGTTTTATGTTTTTATTCCTATAAAATTATTTTTATAATTTTGTTCTCTATAATGTACTTGTTTTATGCTTTTAGCTAGTTTCTATAAAAAAAATTAATCCTTATAAAATTATAAACTTTTGATATTAGTCCATCTTATATTAGAGGACATTTATTTTAATTCCTACTATTTAAAAGATAAATCTATTCTTCAATAAATTGCTAACACATCATCAGTGAATTAATAATGATAAAGTTAGACTAAAATTATAAAATAAAATTTTACAGGAATTAAAATCATAATATATAAGTATATTATAAGGATTAAAAATATATTATCAAGTAAATTTTTATTGTCACTTGAAAAATATTGAAAGAAAATAATGTTGGAAGACAAGGAAAAGGCAACATCTAAGTGAATTATAAACAAAACCAACAATCGTTCTCGAGCGGAAAAATTGATTGTCGCATCTCTAATATTTTTCTTTATTCACATATCATCCTATTTTGTAGTATATAATAATCTCTGGTCATTTTGTCCTCTTATATATAATTCGGAAACTAATACTATGTTATCTTTTTTAATTTCTAACCCGGGGTCGGAAAGTGTATTATTTTAAAATGTAATTAAAATATTAAAAAGGGGCTCATTTTCTAACCAGCTTTTTCTGGCCTCACATCAAACGTATCAAAAAGTGATTGTGTTTAAAGAGAAACAAAGTCGAATGACAAAAGAACTAAATTAGGCGCTGTTGCGAAGTAACCAGCGCTAGATTCCGGCTTTTGTTGCAAATTGCAATGCCTTACACCTAGTTTCAATATACGGGGAAGATAAAACACACAAAAATTAAAAATATTCAGACAATTCAGAAAATTGAAGTCATCTAACCCTAATTAACTACAATAAATTTAGCAAAATATGAAGAAAATATAAATGAGTAATATTTAAGCACATATATGCAGATGATCAATTGATCATGGATGAAGGTGAATCCATCAAATCTTCAAGCTTCTCTTCCTTAATGGTGAAAAGGAATAAAATCTCATAGAGAATTAGAGTGAGTAACGTGAGAAGTCATCTTTCAATGCATTATGACAAATGAGTCTTATTTTTTGATAGGATTTAATTCTATGATAGTATATATAAAAAAATTAATTATGAAAAATAAATTCGTTTTGATGATCTATGTCTTGAGTAATTAATTGTATGGCTTTCAACTACAAGAATATCTTACTTTTTTATAAATAAAAAATCTAATATAATTATATGCAATGTTTATACTAGTAAGTCTAAGTTTTGTTAGATAATATTTAATCATCTTAGACAAACTCAACGGGCCAGGTATATGATTTTTTTATGTTACTATGTAAAAAAAAAATACTCCAATGAAAGAGAAAAAAAATTGTTACCATTTTATAAGTATAAAGATTCCACCAATTATATTGGAAATTGAAGATAAAAGTAATACTCAAATTAAATAAAATTATTTAGAAATAAAAACTATATATTTCAAAATATTTATAAAAGTTAAAGAAACATGTAATGTGAAAACAATGCATGATACAAATTAAGGTTTCGTAATTAAATTGTTTTTTTTTACCTATTGATAAAAAATAAATAAATAAAATAGAGACGGTGGGAATGATATTTTTTGGCTGAAGAAGTGATTATGAGAGTATGAGAGGGTTTGTGGTACTGAGAGAGGGAGAGGGGGCTAAAAGAGTTCTATACAAACAGAACTCTTTTCATTTCTGATAGCGACTTCAAAATTTGGTCTCTAATTCCTACTAGTATTACTAGAGACGTGGGCCCCACTGCTGGCCCACTTTGTCTCACTTTCTATAAAGCAAAAGGGGCACAGGCCCCTCTCTCCCTGCCCTAAAATCAACAGCGGACCCACATTGTAATTATTTCTCATACTTGTTTCATTTTTTTATTTATAAAAAAGTTTTATTTTTATAAGAATATGTCATTCTTACGTCATATATAACATCACAATTATTATTATTATTACTATTATATTATTATTATTATTTCGTCATTCTTATTATCATCTAAGGTCTGCACACCATAAATTTTAATTTAGAGACCAAAGATTAATTTTATTTACAAATAATACGCCTTACAAAATTATTGTTGAGATATGTGTGAATATATAATTTTAAATCAAGATCATGATTTGAATATAAGTGAAAAAATATATTTATTAATTTATTGAATCAAATTATAATTAACAAACTAACAAACTCTAATCTAAACACATTCTAAGTTTATGTTTAAACTAAATTATTTTGAATGAATAATTATTGGATTAAACATATTTTTACTTCCTATAAATATTTAAATTTTTTTTTCAGTCTGTATTTTAAATTATTCATTTTAGTATTTTATTTTATAAAATATGTCACAATTGTATCTAGTTATTGACTTCGTCAACTAGTGCCAACGGTGATTTAAAGTTTTAATGATAAAAAAGATCACTACAAAATATGAATAATAGATTACAAAATATAAATTATAAAATATTACAGTTTATAATCACCACAAAAATTACAATGTCATATATATTACCATTTTCATGACAACAAGGATGTCAGAGTCTGTGTCTTAATTTTTGTAATGGTTAAAAATCATCACATTTTGTAATATAGGATTTATAATTGTAATGATTTTTACCGTTAAAAATTAAATTATTATTAACTTAATTGGTATAGATTCAATTATGACACATTTTATAAAATGTTAGACTAAAAATCAACAATTTAAAATAGAAGGATTAAAAATGAACTTTCCATCATTTAGAGAGACTTAAAAGTTTGTTTAATCTATAATTATCTTATTGAAAATGTTTATAATAAATTGTCAAAAAAAGTGATGATTACTTAGTTTCTCTAGGAGACATTGAATAAAACATGCACTAAATTAGTTTATTTACTTGCGAGAATCAAGAGGTTACCTGTTCAACATAGCCAATGACACGTATCATAACATTTACAATAATTATAATGGCAGCATATGTTCTATATATCTCCTTTCTTGCCACTTATTTCATTTATTTACTATAAAAACGTTTTGCAGATAATACATAACCATGCTCAAAGCTTAATTTGGTGTCTTAGCAAAGCTCTCATTGGAAAAGATACTAATTTTATATAATCATTTTTTAAATTAAGGTAAGAATATTTTCAATACTAAGTTAAATTTTGATTATGCTTAAAATCTTTCTCTGAAAAGTTTGATCAAGAGTGTGCCTACCATTCTCTAGTAAATTTTTGAAAACTAAGCTCTCTTAAATATTTAGATAAAGTCGAAATCAAACCAACTAACTTGATCGCAGTGGAAATTATGAATTATACATATAATCAAATTCTTGAGTCATTGCTTAGTAGAAAAATAAGATACCAAATGGCCTTCTCAGCCTGAGAATAAATCGTAGTTTTGTGTACGGGAATGTCAGGTCAATAAAAAAAAAATCAAATTAATCATGACATGGAACACGTTTCTTTAATTATTAAATTGCTAGGTTAAAGTTACTATATACGTTTTGTTGATTGCATGTTTTTTTATTTATCACATCCCTAGCTTCTCCCCTATTTGATGAAATAACATATGGGAAATTTGATCCTGCACGTGATCTTACATAACAAAAATGATTAGCACCATTAATAAGTGAATAATATCAAAAAATATATAAAGCTAATAGGAATATATATATATATATATATATAGGATATTGACCTAGTTGATCAAATTGAATATATAGCATTAACAAAAATAATCTTAAATATAAAATTTGTTAATGATTGTTCATTGACAGATAATTCATAAATTTTAGTGAGACTTGTGATTTTTGGAAATGAGTACTAATCTTGTCAAAGTAAACTCAATTTGCTATATGTATATTTGTAACTAGTGTGTGTTTTATCCGTATCCTTCCTCCAAGAAAAAAAACAACAATTTCTGGGATGAGGATGTCTCTATAGAACAACACTGTTCATTAATACCCTAGATGTTGAATTCTAGTGTAAAGTGATCATCACAGCGTTTACCATTATTTCCTCCTCAGGGACACTAATGAAGGTAAGAAACTAGTTGCTTGGTGCGTACACATCTTAATTGCCAAGTAACACAACGTTAAATTGTCTGCTTCCCAATTCAAGATAGAAAAGAAGATTCAGTATTCAGTGTGCTATTATTTATCTTAAACATGCACTAACCCTAATCATATAAAATCAATCATTTCTTCGTGTCACGGATTTTTGTTTTGACTTGTTACAACATTACGTTTGTCACGGGCACTCGTGGACTCTTGTTGACTTCAAAAGTGCTTCACTTTCAAATTGCTTTTTATAGTCTAACCCTACTTATACCGTCCTATTAATAAACAATAGTGCATACACACTAACATAAACACATTTTTTTATAATCAATTTTGACTTATCTTAAAATATGTGTGTGGATTCTGTATTTCTATACACGAAAACATTCATGTATGTATTGAGGTAAATTTAATAATTATGTATCCGCTTTATCTACTCTATTTTTTCCTTGAAAAAGGAAAACATAATGAAAACAACGTAAAGTGAGACTTCATTGGTGATGTCTAAATATTTTTTTAAAATGAACAAATATATATATATATATATATATATATATATATAACAAGTCCATAATTGCAACAACAAAACACATCCACCTATCTCACAACATCCTAGACATATCGCCTTACACAACTCCCTATACAATGTTGCAAGAACCGCAGAACCCTAACTAAATGTGCATGTGCGCTGGAAATCATCCAAAAATAACAAGTACCAAGCGGGCACAAAGCTTGAAGCGGTGTCAACAAACAACATACCGCCTAAGATGCACAATATCAATGCACGAGTGTATCTCCAGCGTCCTACTTTCGTGCCAGCATGGACTGCATATACATCAAACTGCTCCCGTAAGTAGTGCAGACCCAACAAACCGATGTGCAAATCCCGACCAGCAGCCGGCTCAACCCCTAACAGGTCACCAACAATAGCCCGAAAATTATGTCGTCCGTGACGGCCAGTAACAACATCACCATCGGTCGGCAGCCCCAACAGATGATGTACATCCTCCAGGGCGATTGTCACCTCACCCATCATCATATGGAACGTACATGTCTCTGGGCGCCATCGCTCAACAAGCGCTGAGACAAGGTGGTGGTCGATATGGAAAAAAAATTACACAACATTAACGTATACATTACAATACAATGAAAACAACAATTTGGAAATTAACACAAGACTGAATATGCTTACTTCGTGATTGTGCAGACGCGCAACGTGATAAATAAAAACCAGCCTCTCTAAGTCACGGGTGGATCTCCTCAGGTATAGCGTTATGATCGTATGTCACGGCATGCCTAACATTAAGTACACGCTCCCACGTGGTCGGATTACCCTGCGAGTTCCACACATACGTGGATATATGTTTCTCCTGTAGTGTAAGGAGAGTTCGTACGGATGGATCGGGGTCAATCGCGCTTAATGGAGACTCAATCGGTGGGGTCGGTCAAATATCTTCATGGTGATCCATTACTTTATATCGAAATTTTTCATTAAAATATAATACACTAATGAATTATAACATATATCTAATTTATAAATTATAAAATTACTATATGCGCAACACACAGGTTACTAAGCTAGTTAAATATAAATATTAAGGTAAACGAAGGATGAAATAATAAAATTAAGGTAAACACAACTATTAAGGTAAATTTAATTATATACAGAAAATTATTTATTTTAAATGGTTATATTCACAATGGATCAAATAATAAAATTAATACACACACATATATATATATATATATATATGAGTAAATATATGAGTAAAATTAAACACAATTAAGGTTATATTCTTTTAATATAATAACTTTATAAATATTTAAATAAATTGGTATATTTCACATTATATTAATTAATTATAATATATAATTAATTTTATTAGTATTACTATATATTATATTTATTAAATCAAATCTTTACATTGAATTAAATAAATATAATTTGAAACACACATATGTAATGACCGTACAACTTCCTAAATGAATCTATAATTACAAATTTAGGATAAATATTCTATAACAATATTAGTTAAATAGATGAAATTCTGAAACTTACCAATTATAAACTAACACTAAATATTCTTACATATCTAACATATCTCTTCAAACTTGATATTTATAAACTAATACTAAATATCCTCTAACCTAATGTTTTAAATCATCCTCTAACCTATTGTTTTAAATCTCGAACCTAAATATTATTTAAAAACTAAAACTATATAAATAATAAATATATTCAACAATTAAAATAAAATAATAAAAACAGAAATATAGTAAAAAATAAAAACTAACCAGCAAGAGGAAGTGCAGTAAGATTGAGGAATTTTTTTAAAAAACAGTGGCACAATGGGCCAGTGTTCCATTTCATTAAGGATAACATGATGAGGAACAAAAGTCAGAATACAATTGAAATCATGAGAGGGAACATGTGATCTTGATGCTGTAGCAATACTATGAGGAACCAAATTGACTTGCATCTTAACAAAATTCAAACTAGAGTTTGACAAAAGAAAAAGTTTGGCGCTACATTTGGCTAATATTATAGCATGGAAATCATTAAATCCTTTGCTCGTGTATATGCCGTCACATCAATTCGCGGTTGAAATGATTTAAAAATTCGCTGCCTTCCAAATAGCCTGGGCCATTTCACAATCTATGAACCGATGCCATTCATTTTCATATGCATGGCGACAGAAACAGCAAGATGGGGGACAATCAACTCCTTTCAAGATCAATCTTTGACGTGTTGACAAACAGCTCCTAAGAGACCTCCAGAAGAAATGCATTATCCTTGGCAGAATTTTTTGTTTACAGATTAACATTCAGTCTTCATGGGACTTGAGGTGCTCATTCCACAAAAGTGACTCCATTATAAGGTGGTACGCTGTTCCAACTGTATAGAGTCCAGTAGGTGAGAATTTCCAAACTCGCTTGTCCTCATCATTGGGTTGAGAAGGGGAATTTAATGAATAGCATCAGAATCTGCACTACTAAAAATCAAATTAATTTGTTCCTCCCTCCATGAATGCGTGCTGACATTTCCAAATGTGGCACAATAGAGGTTGTCACAAAAGAATTTTGGCTTCATTTTAGCCACGGTTGTGACCAGATATTGATGGAGCTGCCACTTCCAATTTTCCATGTCAAGCCTTCTCTCACAATTACCTGAAACAAAGATACTACGCCAAAAAAAAAATTGGATTGTTGCCTAAATTGCCTCCAAAAAATCCCCATGTGAGTAATATTTGGCTTTGAAAACTTTTGAAACTATAGTGTTTTGGTTGATCATTAATCTTAAATCTTGCTTCCCTAGCATAACAAGATTAAAAGCTTGAAGTTGTTTGAAACCTATACCTCCAAATTCTTTTTTCATAGTAAGCTTGTCCCATTTCAACCAGTTAATGCCTCTACCAGGGTTTGATTTATTGTCCCACCTAAAGGAGTTCATCATTCTCTAAAGCTCATCTTCAAGAGTAGAAAGGAGGAGAAAAACACTCATGCAGTAGGTTGGGATTGATTGAGCAACAGACTTAATTAAAATTTCTTTTCCAGCTTTTGAATTTTTTTTCTTCTAAACATCAATGATTGAGCCTCTTCCAAATTTTGTCTTTGGTGAAGGCAAAAACTTCTTTCTTTCTTCTTCCAACAATGGGGGAAGGCCCAAACATTTGCCTCTTCCGATGGTTTCAGACACACCCAAAGTTGATGTAATAGTACATCTCGTAGCAGGGGGAGTGTTTGAGCTGAAGAGAACTTCTGACTTCTGGAAGTTGATGAGCTAGCCAGAACATTTGCCATAAGTATTAAGAAAATCCTTTAAAATTTTTGATTTAGTATCATCTGCCCTCTAAAAAAAAAAACAAAACAGTTGTCAACAAACAAGTGTATGAGGATGGGAGATTCCCTACACACCTTCACATCATGGATGTCACATCTCCTCTCATATTTTTTATAAGAGAGATTTAGACATTGCTGTCCTCAGCAATAAACAAAATTTTATTGTCAAGAAAAATATATTCAACAATCAAGCATTTCGTCACATACACAATCTCAGAACTAATATGTTAATATAATTGATGTCCATCTGCAAAAGTTAAGAATACTTGTTAGTCTATCAATCATGAACATAGCCTAGATACTTCTCACAAAGGAATATAATCACTCATCACTCA
>PYAF01006234.1:1558133-1575212 GCA_007407185.1 Glycine tomentella | reverse complement strand
ACAATTCTTAGTTATATATTAGGCTTAATTATTATTTTTTCCTAAAATTAGGATTTTTTTAGTCCTCTAAATAAAAATTTATATTTTATAATCCATCAAATTTGAAAAATGGTTTTTTTTAGTCCCTCCAATTTGAAGGACTAAAAATATAAATTTTTATTTGAGTAGATGAACTAAAAAGAGTATTTTTTTTTTTCAAATTTGAAAAGTAAAAATATGTTTTTCTATTTCACAAACTAAAAAAAATACCTTAATTTGAAAATTTTAAAAATAATTAAACCTGTATATTATTATTACTATTATTGTAGATTTACTTTCTCTTCCATTTCTTTTTTATTCATTTTTTATTTCTCTCTTCATTGTCTTGTCCATAACATTATTTATCGATCATACCTATTCCTTTCTCTTTTCCTTCTAATCGTATATTAAAAAAAATGAAGTGTAGGTAACTCATTTTTCATCAATTTTCACTAGAGAAAACCTTCCTACTTTAGAGTGTATTTGGTTTAATTAAAAAAAGTGAAAAACGGAAAAAAGAAAATAAACAAAAGATAATAGTGCAAAGTGAAAATTTATGTTAATTCTTTAAAGATTTTTATTTTTATTATCAAGTAATAACGTTAAATAATCTTATAATAACACCTCATCAAGAAATGTGATGAAACAATTTACAAACACAATTATATGTGATTGCCCTATTAATTTTTTTAATAATTAACAAGTTGATAAATTATCAATGTTATTATTATATTATTAGTTAACGTTATTTGATGGTGATAACTAAAATAAATAAAAATCTCTTTAAAAACTAAAACGAAAAAAAATAAAGGATTAAAATAAAAATAAAAACTCAGGACAAAATGGTTATTAAACCATTTGAAAAACATTTTAAGCTTTTTCTAGTACAAACCATCTCATATCACATATCTTATATATGAGAAGTATTTTTTCTTGGATCAGCTGGTAAGATTATTATAAAAAGCAAATTATATATATATATATATGAAAATATATTTGAATTAAAATTTTCTTTTTGAAAATTAATATTTTTTAATCAATAGAAATATACTATTATTCTTAAATTCATTGCTCTCTCCTTTTTTTCCTCTTCCGAATAAGTGGATAGGAAATACATATAAGATTTTTTCTTCTTCTGTTGTTCAGTGAGGAGAATCTTGTACAAGAAACTGAAATGGCGGTACCAGCTTTCTCTGATCATGTGTGTCAGATGTTCAGAGTGTGACGTTATTCATACATGACTATGGTAATTCATTAATTTAAGACACTATAAAAAAGAAAATAATAAAAGAGGTTGGCATTCCACCACTCAGTATGTTAAATCAAATCTTAGATGGGGTCAAGGAAGTGATGCTTTGAAGATTCATGCTGTCTCAGTGTCTCCTACCCCTTACCAGAAAGTCTCTGCTACGATCATGACAACTATTTCCACACGTTGTAGTTAGACATTTCTTTAATTAAGTCCCTGTTCGGTAGCTGCAATTCTTTTTTCATTTTCTATTTTGTGTTGCTAGTTGCTACTATAGTAGCTAGGGGTTGGCCTTGTTGACAGATCCTTTATGTTGGATTATATTTTTGGCTAATTGTTTCCTTAAACATAGAAATAAAATGAGTGGAGCCAGATACTGTAGGTTAAAGGGTGGTTGTTTTTTTTGTTAGTAGGTTATTAAAGGGTTATTTAATATTTATATTTATAGTTATAGTAATATAAAAACGCACTGTTTAGTCGTTGTCTCGTGTTGATTAGACAATAAATTAGGTTTTTTTTTTTATCTTTTTATCTTTTACTCTCTCCCTTTTGCTTTTATTAATAATCGTGCACAGCACGGACCCATAATTTAGTATTTGTCTTTGTGTATATTCCAATTCAACACTCCAGCTATCTGGCTGGTTTATATGTTATTTCACTCAAGTTTTATTGAAATTTTCTATAGTGGAATTGAAAGTAATTGTTGGAGTTAACAAAAACAAAGTTTCATATATCATTAAGTGAGATCATATATATATTTTGATAAGCAATTGTTGTTAGTTTTATTAGTAAAGATGATTATTTTTTTTTCTTTTTTTTTAGTAATTATTTAACTTATCTTATATTTTCGTGAGATTAGTTATATGAATTACACGAATATATTTACCTTAGTTAAAAACTAAAGTTTTAGGATATTGCTTGACTTAAAAAGATTTTTTATATTTTTTGGGTGACCGTCTATGAATTAATAGGAATAGGATTACTATATGGTGTAATGAATTGAGAAATATTTGTGATTTTTGATCTAAGAAAAAAATAAAAAATTAAGAAAAAGAAAATACTAGAAATTAACCTAAACTATTATTTGAAAACTACTGAGCTGAAAACATTGTGCTGGTTATAGATTCGAACAAAGCCTAAGTAGAAAATAACCAATTGCAATTGGCACTAATTAAAAATGAAAGCTACCCCATGATGATTGATGAGGACTATCAACTAAAGCCTATCATTCCATGCAGATATGGATGGGATGCTTTGAGTAATATTGAGGGGAAAATATGAGTAAATGTATTCGCAATTTTTATACAATAGAGGAAAATAGAAATATTAGAAAAAAGGTGTTAAAACATCTGAAATTATAGTGAAGGAAGTTAGTTCTCTACGAATTCAGATTCAAATTTTTATAGTGAGAAATATATTTATATTTAATATCTGATTGTAGCTCGATTATTAAAATTATGTTTAGATAAATATATTTTTGAGAAAAAAGTATAAAAATAATATATAAAATATATAAGAATCTGATGAATAATATTGCTTAAATAAAAAATTAAAAAAACAAGGATCTTGCAAGTGGAAGGTTAAAAGCCGAGAGTTCTTATCCAGTAAGAACGGTGGCTATACTGTAGTCTGTCGCAAAAGCTGCCTTGGACCCACAAATTGGCAGAAACAAAGAACTATTAAACATATAAGTGTTGGAAGGAGAAAATTTAATAATAAGATCGATATAGAATAAGATAGTGGCGTGGAGTGGCCATTATAATTGCTTTGAGGAGAGAATAAAAAATGTAAAGAGTGATTGACGGAGGGTTCAATAGCAATGCTGTTAGAATATATTTAGTACAAGATTTTATAAGTAAGAATTTTAAATTTTAAATTTAATTTTTATTAATTTTTTTAATAAAAGAATTAAAGAGATTTTAAAAGATGAATTTTTATAAAGATCTCTTAATATCTGTATATTATTTAAAAAAATTTATTTTATTTTTTTTTTGTATAAGATCTTTAATCATATTTGATATTATAAGATCTACCAAAAAATAATTTAAGATTCAAATTTAAAATTTATCATTTAAAATACTCTTAGCACTAATGTTCTTTGGGCCCACCAACTACGAGTAAGAAACTTAGTCATCTCTAATGTAGGTGACTTTTATATTATACTTAAAGTTGTTTATTTCTTTTTTTTTTTTATACACAATTTTATTTTATCGGTAAGAAACTTCAATTTTTTTTCTAATAAATTCACATTTTTATATTTATGTGCTTGTCTTATATTAGTTTATGAAAATAAAATAAATTTTTATGCTAAGAAAAAAATCTTATATAAAAAATTATTCTTATTTTAAATAAACTTATAATGTTATTAGACTTTATCTTTTGATACGATTTCTTAATGATTTTTTTAAAGAAATTCACCAAAATATCTTTTATTGAAGAAGTTCTAAGAATTTTCACACAATTCTACTTATGTGGATCCTGTCTTGGATTCTCTTGGTTAGCATTTAAAACGATTATAAAGCAAGGGAGAAATTTTTTTGAATCCATCTCTGAGTCTCATACTTTTTCAGTGCCTTTTATTTCCATGTTTTCTATTTACATCAGTTGTATTAATATTTTTTTTTAGGATGTTTGTGATACAATTTGGTTTGATTTTTGTTAAAGTTACCGGAATCAAATATAGAAAGTATATGCAGTTTAATTTGAATATAATATCAAATTCAAATTAAACTAATTTTTTTATATATATTTTTAGGATATTTAGTTTTATTTTTAGTTAAAAATTTGAATCAGTATAAAATTTATATGAAATTTAGTTTAAATGTAATATCAAATATAAAAATTATTTTCTTTACGGTTTGGTGTGGAACAATTTTGTGATTTTTAATATTTTAAATTTTATCTTAATATGATTTTTAAAAATATTTTAAATTTAACTAAAAAAACTTAATACAATATAAAAAAGGCTTAAATATATTTTTATTTCTTTAAATTTGAGTCATTTTCTTTTTAATCCTTCAAATTTAAAATTATTTTTTTAATCCTTAAAATTCACAAAATACTATTTTTAGTCCTTCTAAATAGAATAAAAGATATGAGATTTGTAAGAATTTGTTATTGTCAAAATTTGATTTTTTTATTTTATATTTTAAATTGTATTTTTGGAAGTTAAAAATTGTTATAATCAAGTAAATAAAATATTAAAAAACCCTTTAACTATTTTAAAAATTCTTTAATTTTTTATTAACTAGATTCTGGTAGTTTAAAATAGTCAAAAAGCATACTTTAGAATATAAAATATAAAATCAAATTATAACGGTAAAAAATGTTCAAAATTATTAATCTTTTATTTTTTTTTGTTTGACTTACACTTTGTAAAAAGATTTAAATTTTTTTTTGCGAATTTTAAGGATTAAAAATAACTTCAAATTTAAAAGACTAAAAAAAATGCAACCCACATTTAAGATATTAAAAATATATTTAAACTTATAAAAAAAATAAGAGATGTCAACAAACAAATTATTGTAAATACATGACAGATCCATCTTAGGAGGAGTGAGCGCAATTGCCCCCACAAGGTTTTTTATGTTACTTGAACATATCCCATAATTTTGATTGTTGCCTCCATAAAAGAATTGATATTGTTCCCATGAAATAATTTTGTTTTTTAATTAAATACAAAAAATTATAAAAGATAAAAGAAAGAATAAATTAGTATTAAATTTATCACTTTATCTTTTTAAATTTTATTATATTGACGATAAAATATATATATATAACATTTTAACTATTTAATTTTTAAAAGTATAGGTATTTTGTGTGAAAATTTATAATATTTTTTCAATGAAAATATTGTAAATTATTTCTTTCTCTCACTAATTTTTTTTTTTTATACTCAATCCACCATTGATTATATTGTAACATTACAAAGCGACCTTCCTTTGGTATACAGAATACATATATCTTAATTCAGGCTTAGAAGATTACGGAGACAATAATTAAATAATAATCCAACTTTAGATTGATTTTGAAAGAAGAAATTATGATGTTAATTTTGTATGCTAAATCAAATCAAGAAAATTAAGTATTAATGAAAACAATTAAGAACATTATTTGATTAGATAACAAATAAAAATATTGACTTATAATTAATAATTGAGAATAATAATGTTTTAGCTGTTAAAAAAACGACATAATAATGTGTTATCTTAGTTTTTTGATTGAAAATGTTTTATCTTTGTACGTGACCACTTGATTTGCACTTATTAAACCTAAAAAATATAGTTCAACTTGATTTCACATTTTGTCACATATTTTTCACGGTTTTTTGAATCATGGATTATAATTTGTAAACTGTATACAGTAATCGATCTAATTAACTTTTTCTTTTCACGTCCAATTGCAGATATGTTGGATTATTAAAGTTTTCTTTAATCGTAACCTAACCATGGCTTCATAAACATATTAGTTCAAGGATAAAAATAAAGTCTACACACACGAAGGATATATATATGCGAATAAACTTGTATCAAGGATACTACAATGCATCAAGTACAAACACAAATTTCCAGAGTCATTTCCTTTTCACCTCAGAAAAAAAGAATCCCCACACCACAACCCCTCATTCCCCAAACCTCTTTTTCGTCCTATCTTCTTTCATGATTCTTGATTGATACATTGTTTTGTTTGGCAGAACTCAGAATTAAATTAATGATTATTCTTTTATAAGATAAAATTTTCATCAAAGCTGCGTATAAGCCAAGAAATTCTCCACCAATTTTTTATAACATTTTATTTTTCTCAATTAATGTTTAATAATTTTCTGAACCACATGGAAATTTGGCTTTTCGAAAGACACTCTTCGTCCCATAATTTTCTCTGTCATTCCTTGCTTTCCTTTTTGGAGCCTCAGTTACACTTTCGTCCAAACGCTGCCTCCAGCGCATCTAAGCTTTTCTGCTTTTGGCGCAAATTGAACAAAATATATAAGATTTTCAAAATATAAATAAATTACTCTAACTTTTCTTTTACTTTTTGTTTCTTACATTTTCTTTTTATTTCTATAACTTATAGCTTATTTCATTTTATGAATATTATAAACTTAAATTCAGATTTTTTTAAAATAAAAGCAACAAAATATGCTCATTTTAAATTTTGAATAATTAAACCAAACTTTTTTTTTATAGTTTTATATGTTAGACATTAAACAAACTCTTTTTTAGTTCAAAGAGTTATTTATTCACACGAGTAAAATAATTTATTTAGTTACTATATGTAAAAAAAATCAGTAATAATCGTATATCATAAACAAAATTATTTTCTAATCCAATAAGTTCAGAAATACCCACGATTTCTTAGGTAGGAAAAAAAAATACAAACTCTTTTCTATCTTTAATTGAATCACTCCAGTACTTACTTTATATTTACACTCTAGTACTTACTGGTTGAATTAAATTACTAACAGCTTTATTAATTTTATCATACTATAACACTAATCTAAATTGCTATACTTAAATAAATTATCCAAAACAACAAACAGAATAATTTCTTATAAAAGTCATGAATGACAATGGAATTCATTTCCCAAAAGGAATAATAAAACGGGTAAAGTATGCCAGGGACTTTCTGGGCTTTGTCGGAGTGGTCTCCCACAAAAAAAGATTCACAACACGAATTATAAAACCTGAAAAAGCACATTCTTCAAAGGAATTTTCTTTTTCCATACAAAAATTAATTAATTTGAAGAATAAAGCAAACATCCAAAAACAGTTCCATATTCTCTTTTGCACAGTAATGCAATCACAATCTCTCATTCCCAGTTCAATATTCCCATTTCTTCCTTTTCCTTTTTTTGTTACACCTCACACAATTCCATTGCTACCAGTTTAACAGAATGCAGAGTTTTATAATAATATCATAGAAACAAACTGAACACATAAAAATTCAGTTCAGAGAAGCTTCTTTTCATCAAAACTTCATATTTTTATTTTTATTGTATAAACTCTAATTCTCAACCTCAGTTTCTGTTTCCTTATCTCTCTCTTGTTTTCCACTTTTTTTAGAAGTGATACTGTGTGGTAGTACTGTGATCTGAAGTTTGATGTCTGTGTCATTGGAGCAAGAAGGCTATGTAGGCTTATCAGAGGTTCCTGCAATGGAAGGTTGTTCTGAGAGGACTGGTGGTGGCTTGAACCTCAAGGCTACTGAGCTGAGGCTTGGTTTGCCAGGTTCTGAGCCACCAGAGAGAGAAGAGGGTGTGGAGGACAAGAATGTGCACCCTTTAGGCATGGTGAAGTGTTTGGTGTCAGGGGCCAAGAGGGGTTTCTCAGACACCATTGATGGGGGTTCTGGGAAGTGGCTTCTCTCTGGGAATGGTGGATCTGATGTGGGTTTGGGGAAAGATGGTGGCTTGTTCTTTCCAAGGGGTGTTGGTGTTGGTGTTAGTGCTGCCAAGGCTGAGTGTACCAACCAACAAACTTGTCTTGTGAAAGATAAAGTTCCTCAATCTCCAAAGCCATCGAATGAGAAGAAGCCTCAGATATCTGCTCCTGCTGCAAAGTAGCACCATCTTCTCCTTTAGCCTCATCATCATCACATATTATATGTGTATAATATGTTTTCTTTGTCAAAATATTTCTCCACTTTTTTGTTGTTGTTGATGTCATGTCCTGTTTATAGCTTTTTCACATGTGTGTGTGTGTATAAATATAAATATAAAAATGTTGGAAGCAAGAAGAAAATCGGATAATTGAAATACAGGAAAGAATTTTTATTTTTATTTTCTAAATATTTGATTGAAATTTAAATTGAAAAGAAGGGAGCGTAAAATCTATCAAGATGAGGCTTTGAGTTGATTAATTCTTGTTGATAATTATCTTCTCATGTTACTATGTTAGCCTCTAGTGTTGGAGAAGCTGTTAACTCTTTTCTATGTAATTTAGGGGATGTTCCTTCTCTGTTAATCATCATCCAACGGTTGATTTGGTTGTTCTGTAAATTATCTTTTTCATTTTTGTTATCAAATTGTTTGCTTTTATGTATGATGTTAGATTGAACTCCTCGGATTATTCAGTGTTCTAAATAGCTAAAAGATCAATTTTCATGATGAAACTTCTCCCCCCCCCCCCCCCCCCCCCTCTTTCTGCCTTCTTTTGTGTTCTTAATTATCAATTGTTTGCTGTTGTTTTGAAGTTATGATGACTGACCTCTGCACAGATGGTTATCTCAATTGAAGCTCCTTGTACACTCCCTTTAATATAGTGTAATTTTTTTTTTTTTTTTTTTTTGTGAATCAGGGAACAAGTTGTGGGATGGCCACCAATCCGTTCTTTCAGGAAGAACTCAATGGCCACTCAGCCACAAAAGAATGATGATAATACAGAAGCCAAGTCTGGATGCCTTTATGTGAAGGTTAGCATGGATGGTGCTCCATACTTGAGGAAAGTTGACCTCAAAAACTTTGGCACATACATGGAACTGTCTTCAGCACTGGAAAAGATGTTTAGTTGTTTTACAATCAGTAAGTTTTGGTTTTCTTTACTAGCAAATTTTAATCAAGTTTTTACCCTCTTCTATAATTGTGCATAGCTTGTCAATTGGTTATATACCAATTATTCTCTTCATTTGATTTTGATGAGAGAAATATAAAGAATTAATCCTGATCAGAACTGGCACCCTTTTAAATCTATGTGGATGATTAAATCAGGATCCTAAGTCTTCCAATGTCACAGGCTCAGGCTGGTTGGTTCCATGAGCTGGGGAATTTTTTCAGGAGTGCTATGAATAGGTCAACTAATTCTTTACCAATAAAATGTTACTTATGTTACAGATTCTGATTATGTTTTCACCAATGACAATTACAGGTCAATGTGGTTCCCATGGAGTTTGTGGTCGAGATAAGTTGACTGAAAGTAGATTGATGGATCTCCTCCATGGTTCAGAATATGTGCTCACCTATGAAGACAAGGATAGTGATTGGATGCTAGTTGGTGATGTTCCATGGGAGTGAGTGCATTATCATATGGCTGTGCATTTAAATACCATTCCTTAAGTACTTTGCTTGTTGTTCTCCAATCAGAATTGAAGTTTCACTTCGATAATCCGAGTAATAAAAGTTAATATTAAACGTTAAAATAGATAGCTGAAGTAAAACTTTAATTCTGGTTGGTAAACAATATCAAAAAGTACGTATGTAACTACATATAAGTTTTATCCTTTCTGATTTGATTTCCATTTTTGGAGTTTAGTAATTATTAAAAAGTATTATTCCTGCTGTCAATTAGTTAAACTATGATTTTGGCAAATGCATTTTATTTTATGAAAAATATCAGAATCAACAACAACAGAGGACAATTTGATTAGTAATTAATTCTGAAATGATGTTATTGTTCTTGTTTTAGGATGTTCACTGACTCTTGCAAGAGGTTGAGGATAATGAAGAGTTCTGAAGCAATTGGACTAGGTGAGGCTGACACATTCAACAATGTGTTATCTTTTATATCTTGTCGTTGCATTGAAAACCTCATCAGTCACCATATACTAGTCAATTAGCAAGACAATCCTATCTTGATATAACTCAATTGCAATCGACTAGTTGTCCTGCTCTGAATTACTTGACTAACACTACACGATGATAGCAACAACACTTAAGTGTGTGAAGCTGTAAAATATTGTTAAACTGTTTATGGAATTCATGGATTCTAGCTGCAAATCTTTCTTCCAATACGAGTATACTTTCTTGAACTCTATTCAATTATATATTTCATATTACTATATTTTCTTAAAATGATGTCTCATGAAGGTTTTAATTTTCCAATATTAATGAGTTCTCATTTTGGAATTCTCTTTTACAATATTATAAAGAAATCATTAGACACAAATTTATTAGTGTACTTACTAGCTACGTCTGATTCCTGCAGCACCAAGAGCCATGGAAAAATGCAAAAGTCGCAACTAGCAAGATGCTATTGATACAGAAAGATGAATTATTATTATTACCTTTAAACAAGTACATCATACAAGAGTCCAGAGGCAAGTGCAGGGCACAAGCTGGGGCTTTTCTTGCTTGAATATGTATAATATAATCCTACATATGGGATCCAAGTATCCTAGACCTTTTAGTAGGCAATATATGTTTGTTGTAGACATTTAAGGTTTCTTAGGCTTGTTTCCCCTCACTTCTCTTCAATCACTGTCACTGTGGACTTCATAAGACTGAAGCTACGTCGTTACTATGTAAATTTTGTAACTTAAAAGTCTCATATATAGATTAGTTTGAGATAGTTAATTAGAGAATATTAAAAATGTCTAAATAATTAATTAGAGAAACTGAAAAAATATATTTGTACCACTTTCTAGGACATGCAACATCACAGACCATAAAATCGATCCATTAGTGCAAGTGAAAACGAGAAGATCGACGACTAGAATGAAAATCCTTACAGATAAAATTCTGTAAAGAACTTAGAGCTGGCATAATTAGTTTAACTTGATACATCAAGTAGTAAAGAACTTCCTTATAAAAAATATAATATTTCTGTCATAGTTATTACCGTTACCATCCCCAAGGAACTGTCCATTATTTTTTGCGCTTTGCTCACTACTAGCATGACCTGGTGCAGCATGGTCTTTCATTCTCAGATCGCCATCTACTCTGCCTTTGAATATTTTCACAATGTGGACATGCCGTAGGCTTCCAGATCCCGGTTCTTTCGACTTCTTCAAACATGTAAAATAATGCCGAAGAAGGGTGTTGGACAGTGCCATCTACGGTGAAATCCAAATGGCCATTATCTGATACTTGAATCTTTGCCACCATTGAAAGACCAATATCTATTCCGACTTGGAAGGTAATTTTCTACGTTGTTACTGTTAGCATAATAATGCGCCAGGGTCAACATGCAAGCTTTTTCATTTCTTTTTTTCTTCAACTCCTCAACTAAAAGACCCTTCCTAGTTCCGGACCCATACGGGATAAGAGTTGTTGCCACTTGCCACCACGACCCCGGATGAATCAATCATTGGTATATGTTGTCCATGGTTGACGAAGCAACCGAACACACTCTGCCTCTTAGTGTTTTGGATGATATCTATGGGAAAAGCGAACGCCTTGGACTACGCCATTTTGCACCCTATTGTTCAAATATTGAGTATATTCGTTTACAACATCATCATTGGTTTTTTCTTGATTTAGATTGTCTTCGATGTTGATCTCTAATAATATTCCTCTCTTGAATTTCTTCCGGTTGTTTTTATCATGAAGATTGCACAAGTTAATCCTTCTATGCTGTATGAGGCTTCCCACGTCTGGCTCTCTTTTCCATTTTGTGCCCTCTTTTTCTCCCCTTCTTTAATATCATGAAAGCTGATTGTCCCACTTGAAAATGGGAAGAACACTCTCCATTTTTTTGAACACGAATGCGGCCATGACTATTTCCCATGTCTATGTATATAAACATGGAAAGAAATCATAAACATATACTCCCTCTTTCTCAAATATATATATATATATATATATATATATATATATATATATTACTAACTACAAAAATTAGTTAACAATATTTAATTATATAAATTTTAATTAAAAGTAATTTTTTTCAACTTATTTTTTATTAGATTTTGATATAAGGATTAGAAAGAATCAGTCATTGAAACTAACATGATACCTCAATTAAATGAAAAATATTTTAAAAATAATAATATTAAGTAAAATAATAATATTAAGTAAAATAAATTTACTTAAAAATTTTCTTATATTTAAAATTAACATTATATATATATATATATATATATATATATTTTTTTTTTTTAAAGTATGAATCTTTACAATGGAATCGAAAGGAAGCGTTATTCTTCAGCAAGGCAAATAATTACTGTAGCATCAAATTCCTTAAGGATAGATATGTTGAACACTCAAAATGTTATTAAATAACAGATACAAATCACCTTTTATTAAGTACAATTACCTACTCTTTCTATTGGATTTGTGTAAAATGTCCAACATATAGTGTAGCATCTCTCTTTTTTTTTATTCTCTTTTTATGTGGGAATGAACAATGTTATTGAGTAACATCAATCACCTTTTTTTATATCTAAAAATAACATGAATAAAGAGTGAAAATTGATTAGAAATAAAGTGAAAAACAAAAATATTTGCCTAAAGAGAAATAGAGAAAAGATGAAGAGAAAAAAAAAGAATGAAACCAAATAAAAAATATTACAGTGAATTATACTAATATCAAAATTATTTTTCCACTAACTCTCACCTAACAAACACACAAACTTATTTTCATCTCTCCAAAATTATTTTCATCTTCTATACCCAACAGAGGATAAAAGTTATTGCCACGAGAAAAGTAATGAAATAATCAACAAAACAAGAGTGAAAATATACGTAGAAATAGGTCGAGCCGTACCTGCACGTGCAATTCGCACATGTAAATGGATTACTTCGATCTGATGAACGTGATGACTATATATGTATCTGACCACTTCACTTGAAATAACCAAATGATCCTCCTGCTCTGCAATCTGCATTATTGGGTTGGTATGGGGAAAATATAAATACATAGATTGTTGATTCTTCGCACACTAACATGAAGGAAACGCTATATTACGCAGATTAATTAAGTTTGGTGGAATCTAATTCTCTAATCAACATATTTTCCACACCATGCATGTTCATTGTTTATTAAATTAATCATTTCGGTAATGGTGTTGTTCTTTTACCTTCCTTCAATTCTCCCCATATATATATAAATATATATATATATATATTAGAGTCATTACATAATAAATTTTTAATAATTAATTAATTTAAGAACAAAGTAAATCAAAGTCATTACATAATATGTACATAGGTGTGGAGAAGTCCATGGTTTGTTTGGGAGCATGAGGTGGTACAAAGTGGTGGAGGGAAATCCTATATATTGTCGGGAGATTTCGGCCCCCTCAAATAATCAAATGCGGAAAAACGTCAACAGTAAAAGGGAATTCGGCCCTCAATTACTGTTCATGCGGAAACGTCAAAAATCAAATAAGGAGCTAGACACACAAATCAAATAGCTTTACTTGGGAGAAAAACTTCCCCAATGTGAAGAAGAAAAACTCACGGGACCAAGTTCAGAAACAACTTTCACTATAATAATAATAATGGGTTACAATCAAATACACTGATAAGTTGTTAGCATATAGTAGTTTTTAAGATTAAATAATTAAGAAATTAAAGATAAAATATCAAATAAAGGTTTTAAATAGATATAAATTATCTTATCATTAATTTTATTATTAATTATTGTTATTTTGTTATTTAGGAGCAATAAAAGGAAGAAAATAAGGAAGAAAAGAAGCAATTAGAATCTGAAGTTCACGCTACTCGCGCCAAGACCGCGCCAATCGCGCCATTCACTCTGTACCTTAGGCGAATCGCGCCAGAACCGCGCCAGTCGCGCCACAAGTACTGGACGTTCACGCGATCCGCGTGAAACTGGCGCCATACGCGCGGACGTTACGGGAATTTCAAATTAAAGATTAATGATAAGATAAGATTAATGAGCTTTTAGGGTTAGTAAACCTAGCTATAAATAAAGAAACCACAAAACGTTTGAAAACACACCATATAGACAGAAACATCACGAAGGAGGCATTGAGAGAGATCAAGAATCAAGAAGGTCAAGAAGGAATCCAAGATTGGGGGTTTGATTACTCTTCTTCTCTGCATTCTCTTCTATTCTTTGGTTTATTTGTATTGAGCTAGACATACCATGTCTAGCTAATCCTTCTTTGATTGTGGTAAAGGCCAAAAGCCAATGTAAACTCTTGTGTTGATTGAATTGGTATTAATGAATCTTATTATATTTGCTTCACTTTATCTTGTTCTTAATCTTTAATTACCATTGATAGACTTGATCAATCTATTAGGGTTCTAAAGGCTGGAATTCACAATAGAGATATTGGGGTTTTAGTTTCTGAAAGCGATAAAGAGACAGTTTGACATTACCTAGGGATAGGGATGTTGCAAAGTTTCTATATGCCAGCTTAAAGCTTAATCCGAAAGGGGGTTACTAAGGGATTAGAATTCTTAATTATGATTAAAGGGTTAAAAAGACCGAGAAATCTGGGTTTAACTAATGATATAAGGCATATCTTTGAGTAATTATAGTAAGTGAAATTGATTATCAATTCAATTATATAAGTAGGGTACAGAGGTGATTACGCTTAAACCACAATCCATTTTCATAAATTCTCAATTATCATAAATATTATCTTTAATTGCAATTCAATTTCAGTATTTTAATTCTCTTTCTTTACAACATAAATCTCAAATTACTTATTCCAAATTATAAATTCTTTTATTTTTATTCTTTCCAATTTAAATATATTAATTACAAACGAATTAGTGCCTCAATCCCGTGGAGACGATACTCTACTTATCAAATTATTACTTGAACGATCGGTACACTTGCCATGAGTTACACATCATTTATTGACGCAACAAGTTTTTGGCGCCGTTGCCGGGGATTGAGTACGCTAATTTAATTGTAATTTTATTCTTTAAAATTGGAATTTGTGTTTACTAATCTGTTTCTTTAGTTTATGTGAGGTTCAGTCGAACCTGAAACTTTACAGTTTGATCCAGAGATAGAGAAAACTGCAAAAAGGAACAGGAGGCTAGCTAAGCAAAAACAGAAAGCAGAAAACTCTAATTCACAATCTTCAGTTGAATTAGAGATGGCTGAAAGAAACAATAACCAGCCGCGACCAGGAGATGAATTAATGGAGGACATTCTTGCTCCATTATTCACCAGACCAAATTCCAGTATCGTCAGACCACTGATAGAGGCGAACCACTTCGATATTCATCCATCATTGATTACTTTGGTGGAGAGAAGCCAATTTGGTGGTGAAGAGGACGAAGACCCCATGATTTCGTGGACAGATTCTTACGAATTTGTGATACAATAAGGCACCGGGGGGTGAGTGATGATGCTATTAGACTGCGATTATTTCCTTTTGCAGTTAAAGGAAAAGCTCTCAGATGGTTAGACAGACAAATTCCTAACAGCATCACCACATGGGACGAGTTAGTTGCAAAGTTTTTCTCTCAATACTTCTCTATGGATAAATACAATAGATTAGTGAATGAAATCACTAATTTCACTCAACATCCTAGAGAAACATTGTGTGTAGCCTGGAACAGATTTCAGGAGTTAATCAGAAAGTGTCCTTAATATGACATGCCCATTGGGAAGAAGGTGAAAATTTTCTTCAATGGGATGACTAATGAATCAAGGATGATGGTCAATGTTGCAACAGGAGGCACAATCAGATCTAAAACAGCAACTCAAACTTATGAGTTGATTGACTCCTTAGCAACAAACGAGAATGAGAGCGTTGCAATTCAGCCCAAGCATGAGATGATTCAGTTGGGGAGTAGCGATGCTATGTTAGTAGAACAGAAACTCTTGTCACAACAGCTTGCCAAGCTTAATGAGAAGATAGACAAGCTTTAGATTTCTACAGTACAACCCGCACCAAACAAAGCTCCAGTATTCAGTTGTGAATATTGTCAAGATAATCATCCGACAAATGAATGTCTCACACTGATAGAAGCAGACCCAGATCAAGTAAATAGTGTATGGTATGATCAGAGACCCCAGCAAAATTTCCAGAGAAATTAGAATTTTGCTATGGGTAACAACTTTCAGAGGAATTATCAAGGAGGAGGGTTGGACTATAAATCCAACAATTATTTACAACCTCCACCTATTCCACCTAAAGAGCCCGCTGAATGGGAGAAAGCTATAATACAGCTGTCCAAAACTACTAACGAGTTCATTCAAGAAACCAGAGCTCAGTTCAAAAATCAAGGTGCATCTATTCGCAATCTTGAAAATCAAATTGGTCAGTTGTCAAAGCAACTTGCAGAAAGACAGCCGGGGCAGTTCCTTAGTGACACCATAGTAAATCCAAGGGAGCATGTCAATGCAATCACTACAGGGAGTGGAATTATGATAATACCTCAAGAGAAACCTATAGTGATGCAGAAAAATGTTGAAGAGGAAGCCATTAAAATTGTTGAGCCAGAAAAAGTAGTGGAAACACTTCCAAGCAAGGAAAAGGAAAAGAAGCAGCCTGTTGCAGCTCCGAAGAAACCAATGGATTTCTCTAGTTTTGAGAAACCACCTTATCCTATGAGGCTCAAGCAACAAATCACTACAAGGAGTGAAGCTGTAGTCACACCTCAAGAGAAGACAAATAAAGTGCAGAAAAAGGATGGTGAGGAAGATAAAACCAATCAAAAAGAGGAGCAAGAATTAGAAAATCAGGCACTAACAGGTAAGGATAAGAATTTAGCAGCTGCAAAGCCTAAACATGTATTTGATTTTTCACGTTTTGAAAAACCACCTTACCCTCTGAAACTTAAGCAACAAGAGCAAACGAAGCAATATGCTAAATTTTTTAGAAATGTTTAGAAAATTACATGTTAATATACCTTTTGCTGAAGCTCTTGCTAACATGCCTAACTATGCTAAGTTTATGAAAGATTTATTATCTAGAAAGCATAAGTTGAAGGAATGTGAAACCGTTGTGCTTACTAAAGAGTGCAACACTATAATCCAAAAGCGAGTTCCAACCAAACTCAAAGATCCAGGGAGTTTCAACATTCCAATCGCAATAGGTAATGTAAATGTGGGTAAGGCTTTATGTGATCTTGGGGCAAGTATTAATTTAATGCCTTTATCTATGTGTAAATCTTTGGGAATTTCTGAGCTTAAACCTACCAGGGTGTCTCTTCAATTGGCTGATAG
>PYAF01006234.1:1501503-1549547 GCA_007407185.1 Glycine tomentella | reverse complement strand
CGAATCCAATGGTGCAATCAAAACTGGATTTCGGGCAAAACTCAGAAAACCCAGAAAAACGAAAAATCGACCAACACCTCAAACGTGGCTCTGATACCACTTGTTGAGGCCAACGGATCAATTGGGTGTTGGTACACACGAATTTGAGAGAAAAACAGCTTCTATTACTCACAAGAATAGAATTACAGAGATTTACAAAACTCAAAACAAAAACTCTCAAACTCAGACCACTGACACAACACTCACTAAGAATTCTCACTACTTGGATGAATTCACTCTTGCTGTTTCTGTGTGTCTAAGTGATGATTTACAAGTGAGGTTTGCACCTCTATTTATAGGGGGAAGTTATGGTGTGAACGTTGGAGGATGGTGGTGGCCAGCTGGTGGACAGCTTGTGTGCAGCTGGAACTTGGAGGACAGCTGGTGAATGGTTGAGGACGGCTGGAACTTGCTGGAAGTCATCACTGAATGAAAGGGAGAAGGGGTAAAGAGAAAGGGAGCCGGCTAGGGAACGCGCGTTTTTCGTTTGAATAGCAATGTTTAATTTTATTTTTTTAATTGAAATTACAAATAAAACAAAGACGGTTTTTAAAAAACCGTCTTTGTATGTGACAAAAACGATGACGGTTCTTGAAAGACCGTCTTCTTTGATCCCCTTCCACGACGGGTTTTTAAAAACCGTCCTTGTAAACTTCCATTTAATTGCAAAAATGCCACCGCCTCATATACAAAGACGGTTATTAAAGAACCGTCGTAACATGTGTTAAAGGACCTATTTGTAGTAGTAGTAATAGTTAATGAATAATGAATTTATTCATGCTTTGTTCATTTTCTTTTATAAATCAACTAATGGAGATGCTTCTCTTAATCAACAATATAGTTATAACTAAAAATTTCTCATGTTAATACCTTTTTAAGATATTTTTATATCCATAGGAATAAAAAATAATCACGGGTTTTATAATAATACCATTTCATGATCTTAATTTTGAAGTGATGGAGAGGTTATAATGAAATCGTGATTTCTTACCATAAAAATTAAAGACTTATTTCTCTAAATAACCATATGAGCTTAATATTCAATAAACGAGATAACTTTAATTCCAAAAAAAAATGATTTTTTTTTATAAAAAAACTTATCATTGTAAATTAAAAGTCATATTAATATATTTATTTTTGCAAAATCATATTTTAATATTCATGTATTCAAAAATTTATATTTTATCTTATTTTGAAATAGGATCTTAGTGTCAAAGTATGGAAAACGAAATTTTTACATTTATTTTTATTTTGTGGAACAAATATAATTCACAGATAAATACTATAGAATAAATTATATAAAATGTTGGTAAATGTAAATCTAATTTTAATTATGAAATTCACTAATTATGGTATATATAGTATACAATTTGAAAAATACATCTTAGGAAAGCAGTTAAACTTATAAAATAATAAGTTTTATTAATCTCTATCAACATGAAAGTGAAACTTGGAATATATTCAATACATCATTATTGTGAAACTTGGAATATATTCAATACATCATTATTGGACACAACCAACAATAAAATGACACATCATTCAAAATATTAATCAAAAAGGAAGAAAAAACAGGACATTTATTTTCTTCCCCCAAGACTATCAAGACTTATACTTCTTATTGGCAACCAATAATCTTGCAATATTTTCACCCTCAGCTCAAGCCTTGGATGTTTCCTTAATAAACATTAAAATGTTTGCATCTAATGGAACCACCGGTACCGTTCCCCACGAACCTTCCTTCATTGGCGAGCAATCTTGCATTTTGCCATCTGCTTCCATGCGGAACAACAGTGTCTCTACTACGCGGTCTGGGATATTGAACAGCACAATGGGGGCACATGCTAGGATTCAAAACCCCAGTGCTTCTGACTTGATCAAACAAGTAAAACAAGGCAGAAGAAGGGTGTTGGTTGGGCCCCTCCACTTCTATAACCAAATTGCCATTCAATGCTACAATCCTTGCTATCACAGAGAGCCCAAAATCTGCTTTAGATTTTGAGTAATCATTGATTCCCGGACTAGTAGCATGATAGTGCGTCATTTTTATCCCGAGCGCTACCTGTTGCAGTATTATATTATCTTTAAATAATCACTACTGTCTCTTCTTTTATATACAGTAATAAATTATTTGTTAATTGATAATAATAAATTAGCATAATGATATACTACATCCAATTAGCATAATTCATCAACATTAAAAAAATTAATTTAATTGATAATAATAAATTTATTTTAAATTTATAATTTTTTAAAATTATCTCTCTAATTAGTACCTCTTTCTCTTTTAATTATTTGTTAATATTTTTTTCTCTTTAAAATAGAGGTATTTCTAATATAAAAATAATTAATATAAAAAATTATAAATTGAATAAAATAAACATCATTTTAAACTTGAATCTTATAAATAAAAACAAAAGAAAAGTATGTATTAATATTATAAAATAATTATTTTTGTTATTTATTAGATTTTATTTTAAGTTATCAAATTAAATAAGATGACATAAATTTAAATAAAAAATATAAGTGTTAATTCATTACAAGATAATAGCAATACTATTATTCTATGTTATTATTTTATGTTTGGATAAGGTAATTTAAAATTTTTAAAAAATTTTAATTTTAATTTCATTTTCAAAATTCTATATTTGGATAAAGAAATTAAATTTCTTCATTTTCAAAATTTTTTGTGTTTACATAAAAAAATTGAATTTCTTCCTTTTTAAAATATTGAACCTCATGCATAGAGACAATTCGGTGGAATGGGTGTAGTGAAAATAGTTAAGATTGGATAGAGACGGAACATAAAGTGATCTAATGAGAGCTTTATAAAAAAAGAGAATTTCAATTTTTTATATTTTAGAAAAAATTAAAATTTCACCATTTTAATTGTTTAAAATTTATGTTTTAAAATTCCAAAAATTTAAATTTCTGGTATAAAAATATCTAAATAATGAATTTTAAATTAAAAAATTTTAAATTCTTTAATAAATTATTTTTCTTAGTTAAAATTTTCTATCCAAATATACTCTTAAATTAATCCATTCCAATAAACACTGTAAAAAGAACACTTGAATCCGGAAACAATTAGGAATTCAAATATTTAATAATGAGACATGTTATACATCCTAGGCGTTTTGTTTTGATTATTGTTGAGTTTTGACTAAATAAAGAATAGTAAAATAAGAAGGAAAGGTTAAAATTGGGAGCGTACGTACCATTATAGTAGTGCTTTTCGAGAACAACAAGGCCACCTTTGTGTCCCATCCCATACAGGAAAACACAGGTTTGCGTGACTCTGCCGTCTCCATAAGTGGACTTAGTTGATCGGGAGAATGGAATGTTAGTTGCTTTGGTGTTGACACACAACTCATCATCTTTTCCATCTACAGTGGTTACGTCCAAACGAAAATCAACGACCGAAATATCATTTTTTTTATAGCAGGCTGACTGGAGTAAGAAGAGCAAAGCCTTGATGTCATCATTCACCGAACGTCTCCATAGTTGCATTTCACTATCTGTAGTGCCTACTTTGTATGACATAGTCCACCCGTGGAGGTTTCCCTCTTCCTCCTTTCTACCCGAAAAGGCAAGGGAAACATGACTTCCTAGCTTAACACCATCAGCTACGTCCCCATCTATCCTAGCATTACTCAGAAGACTACTGCTGCTTATAATGTTTCCCATGCATATGCATGCGCAAGAGAACAAATTGGTGTGGGATCGATGACACTTAAGAAGAAAACTTGAAGGGGCAATTTATTAATAGACTATAGAATCTTTGCACCATATCCGCAAGGGAAGCCTTATTCTTCCGCAGACTAATTAGTTCAATTACGTACATAGCATGCATGCATCTTATTCTCTATCGCACTTTCATCTTTCTATATTCTTTCAGTACTATATCCTTCTGTTGCTCTCTTTTCTTTTTATTCCATCGATCCTTCCACTTGCTATATATATTCTTTCATATCTACTACATGTGACATTTCCATTCATTTTATGGATAATTAATATCTGTCATGAACCTGACTAAGCAACTCTAGGTGAGGTTGTCGTTCCTTTTGTTGAGCAATTTATTTTTAGAGAATTTATTTGTGACACAACACAACATTTTGGAGTTCCGGGAGAAAGAGAAAAAAAAAAGGACTTGATCAATACGCTCGTTGAGATTTGATTTTGTGATGTTAAAAAGTTCATTTAGCAAAAAAGTATTATTTCAATTAAATGGCGATTAAATTGAAATATATGATAAATTTGTTACTAAATATAAAAATGATAAATTCTCTCGTTCTTGCAAAGTTGGAACTTTCACATATGAAAATTACAAATATACGGATTACAGAATAATCTTTGTACTCTGATCGACTGCACGTACGTAACATCTAATTAATTCTCTATCATATTTCCCAAACTATTTTTCTCTATATTGTGCCATTGCCTTTTACCGATTGATTTATTACTCTTCAGCAATTGTCTGATTCTTGATTCTTTTCCACTTGTTCGATTCAAGTTTTTATATCTAGCGTGTTGGGTGTTTGTTTTCTTTTAAATATACGGAGTAACATAAAAACTTGGGATAGAGTTTCAAAACCATTTTCTTAATTAAATGACTTAAATTTTTGTGCAAATTAAAAGATTTCTCTCTCGTATTATAAAACAATAATTCTGTACGTTCATAGTAGAATATACACAACTACAATTGACAAGGTAAACAGTAATTTGTTTTATTTATTAGTGAATCGCGTATACTTTATATAGCTATTTAAAAAATTATTTCTTAACTATATTATATATTTTTGCTTATAAAAGAAACTATATTATAGTTTTATATGTTGTTAATGTCACATTTTAATTATATACATGTATACTGTAAACAAGTAAGTATATAAAATAAAAAGTTTTTGAAATATACTATAATTTTTGCATTTTTGTTAGATTTCATTTGTTATATATACTTTTTTTATGGATATAGGATTTATTTTTTAAAAAAGGCACGATTCTAAAAAATAAAAAATAATTATAAGAATAACAAAGCTTAAAAGTAAAAATCAAGAAACCTTGTTTTAAGAAAAGAATTTAAATAAGTATATAATTGTGTAATAAACTAATTCGATAAGGTTTGGATTGCCGGAAAACATGAAGCTTAAGCAGTTGGAAGGTCTCCTCGGTGGTCTCCATCAGTTCCCTCAATCCAAAGTAGAAAGTTTTCTCCTTTCTCTCACTCTCTTTCACAATTTCAACATTTTTTCATTCTCCTATCTATCTATCTATCTATCTATTAACACTGCAGCTGGACATCGATTTTATTCAGTCAAATGTCTTGGACCTGGGATGGAGAGGTAGCTTTCCACATCATCTGTCTTATAATACTATATCATTGTACAAGTTTGTGTCTTGAAGCATAACCCTTTTTAATGCGTACATGAAGCATATCTTTTTATCTTTGAAAATATTAGAGAACAGGATCTAACCAAGTTTATAAGCACTTGAATTGCACTTTGTATGATGCCAGTTCATTTCAGGATGCACAAGCTTAGTAATAAAATTCTGTCTTTATTTTTCAATCAACCAAGCTTAGAGTTTTTCTATTGTTCAAGAGGTTTTGTAGCAATTTGGTTTTGTACCCGGAACTATTTGTATTTGTAGTTGAATTTTATGGACTTCAAATTATTCTGATGAAGTAGATCTTGGCACTTTTATGTTTGTAAATTGTTATTGGGATTTTGGAGCAACACTAGTCTGAATGAAAGCTTGTTGCTTGGTGAAATTTACTGATCTCTATCTCCCCAACACATTTTTTTCACTCTCCAAGTTGCTTCTAATTATGTCTCCAGAGAAACTATAATTGAGAGTTTAATAGATTAAACTGTGTTTCTGAATTGAGTCTTTAATTCTTATACTAAGAGGCATATTCTTTATTATGCATTATTTATGACTCATGGACATTGTATGCTATTTACAAGTATTCCATGTATGATGACTTGTTCTAGTAGTTGTTAAACAAAATGATCATGTGAGCTAGTCATCGATTTAAGGGGAAAGCTGGCTGAAAATCAATTCTAACTCTAGATTTTATATGTTGCAGAAAATTTTTCTATAACAAACTCATGGTTATCTTGGTATCGTCTCTAGGTCCAATTGTTGATACAGTTATAATGAATCCTCCATTTGGTACTCGGAAAAAAGGTGCAGATTTGGATTTTCTCTCTGTTGCTTTGAAGGTAAGCAATATCATCATAACTTATCTACAAATATATGATTTATTGGAATTTTAATATTACCTTAAGACTTCAACAAGAGATGTAAGTCGTTTTTATTTTAAATTCTAAATTCTAATTATTAGATTGAGTAATTGAGATTTGCAAGACTGGTCAAATTGTTTTAGACTTATTATCTCCTTCATCATATTTAGTTTTTGTTTTTTCTTTTTTCACAGAAGGTATATCTGGCCATTAGTTACTAAGCTTCCCATTCCACAAGGATGCCACTAGTGTTAATTCCTTGAACCTTTCCATTTGAATTTTCACTAGTGTGGCATCATTCTATTAAACTTATTCTATTCTTCCTCCCAAGTTATTCTTTTGCATCTAGCTTGCACTTCAAGTTTAGGCATAATATCGATGATGTTTTTAGACCAAAACAAGTAGTGGTTCAGGTTGCTGGTTTAATATGAAATTTTAGCAATAAGTCGACAGTGAACAACAACTTTAATCCAAGTTAATTGTGGTTGATGGTAAATGAACCCAATGATAAATCAAAAATAAAACAAAGAAAGAGAAAGGAAGAGAGGAAGAAAAAGTGGAAAAAAGATAAAAGAGATAAAAAAAATAAACTAATAAAATGAAAGAGGGGTGAAAGGAGGAGGAAAAAAGAGGAAAAAAACTAAAAAATGGAACGACTGGATTATAGAACTATTAATGAGTTTAATTCTCCATCCAACTATTTCTATGTGATTTTAGCAATAAATTAATTTTGAAAAATAACCATTCTTTTAACCATTTAAATTTTAGTGAGACGTGGTATAGCATGACCAGGTATTGTACTTTTGCACCCCTAGACTTCATATATGTTTAGATGATTCAATGATTTAGTACTCCTTGAACTATCCTCGTTTGTTCATATGTTGATTTATTATTAAATGTATATTTATATATTCTTATCAAAACATTTTAGAAGTTTTTCTCACACAAATTTTCCCCACAATTACAAGCTCATTTCTCCTACAAAATACAAACCACCACCAATGTCTGTCTCACCGATTGCTTGCTTATTTATTTTATGCTCATTAATGCATTAGCATGAATTCACATGTAATCTATAATTTTGTGTGGCTATTTTCTCCCCATTTGTGACAATACCATGTTTTCACTTTTATCTGATTGCAGCATGTGAAACAAACAACATTAGGGGATTTCAATGCTAGCAATGCTGAAGTTATATGTGAGGTGAGTGAAGTTTACCTCATACTTGATGTTTTTAAGTCTTATATTAAAAGTTAAATTTTTTCTGTGCGCATCGACGTTATTTTTGCATGAAGAAAAGGTAAATCCTATTCCTATTTATTTTCTTGTAACGAACAACAGATAAGATTACTTTAACTATCAATGATAAGTTATTTTAACAGCTCCAGTTTACTCAAAAGACTTCTGTAGGGTATCTGGTCAAACTCAATATTCTACACCTATGATAGTGAACCACTTTCCAGATTAATCGAATTTAGTGTTTGTATGTATGCTATTTCTAACAAAATGTGATGAGCCCATGAGTTTCAACTCAGGCCCTCCATCCCCACACCACACAACCTTATTCTTTCATAGGCTAGGTTTAACTTTGATTTGAACCATGCCCAAATTCTTCCATTCCATTTAACAATTCTACCTGTCCAGTTTTCTTATGCCAGTTATTTGTATAGTAACCACAGTGCAATTTACGTGACTCGTGGTTGAAATCTAATTTTGAATTCTTGCTTTGGCAGCTTCGATTTGATGTACCAAAAATGTACAAATTTCATAAGAAGGAAGTAGATATTTCTGTGGACCTCTGGCGTTTTGTACCAGCAAGTTATCAAAGCAGAAGTACTTGATTTGATGCAGAAACATATAGTGTGTATTGGAATAGATGATAAGATTGCAAGTAAAAAGAAAATTTTTGGTACCTAAAAGGAGTAGAAACCTTCTCTATGTAACAAGCTCTTGCACTTTATATTGGGTGATGCCACTTCTGTAGTGTGTATCTATAAACTTGAGCAAGTTACAGTGCTCTTTCTGCTTTTATACGTAGTACAGAGCATCTTGAAGTTGGTTATAACAGTTTGTCTGATTATGAAACTTGGTGATGTTTTTAATTACCAGTTGCACGAAGTTGCATAAGATCTTGCCATCATAACAAGACAAGGTTATAAACTTTTTTAGTTAGCTCCTCATATGGAGCATGGGAATTTCTTGACCATGAGAACCCTTCAGAGAAAATATAATACTCCCTCCTTTTCATTTTGATTATCGTTTTAGCATTCATTTTTTTTTTCCATATTGATTGGCGATTTCAGGTTTTAAGGAGATATTAAAACTTGTATTTCAATTTTACCTCTAATGAATACTATTGTCTTGTAATACTTGATGTATTTATAAAAATTAAGAGAGTAACATATTTTAATAAATTGGTAAAAAAAAAACATTTTAATAAAATTAGCTCTCAATAAATACTATTGCCTTGGAGTAATTGTCTTTCTTAATTTGTTAAAAAATATCTTAAAGGTCAATCAATATGAAATGGAGAATAGTGAAACTGTTAAGTTTAATTTATTTAGAAAACAATATCAGCATTTTAAGATTTTTTTGAGAAAAAAAAAGATTTATTTTTCAGAAGAAAAGAAAAAACTCGGCATGCTCTAGATTTTGTTGTGCACAATTTCCCTATGTACTTTATATGTGAAACAAGTAGAAAGACATGGCACGAGAACTATTTGACTTTTGACAGCAACAAATGCCTTCCATCAATTAATTAAACTATACCATGCAGTTTTAAATCAATCATTTACATGAGAAGCAACGAGTCAATAATAAATGAAACCAGTAATTCAAAATTTAATAAAACTTATAACTCAAAAATGCATCCACTAATATTTTTCAGCATACAAACTGTAGAGAATTAACACAAAATTTAGTCCTCGTGTATCCTCAATGTAGATACAGATTAGGAAGAAGTGTCCCTGCCGATTGCACATTTGGTTATTATGAAGAATCAATTGCTGCTGTTTCCAACATTAGTCTCTTGCATGCATATGGATTCCCCAGTTACCATTCATGCTTGCTTGATGGTACTTATCCTAAAGTTATGCTGGTACTGTTGTTTCTTTTTCAGATGTCTCCCCAAGCGTAAACCGAACAAAACGGCGCACTTTAATGTTCTCTCCGAGTGCAGCTACAGTTTGCTTCACCAAGTCTTTCACTAAAACACTGTCATCCTTAATAAAAGGCTGCTCTAGAAGAGCAAGCTCCCCAAGCCTCTTTGAGATCCTTCCCTCAACAATTTTTTCTCTGATGTTCTCTGGTTTCAAAAGCAGGTCCTCTCTCTGCATTTCAAGTTCCTTTTCTTTGTTCACAATAGTCTCTGGAATATCTTCAATGGATACAAACTGCACCTGTGGGCAGGCCACAACTTGCATTGCAAGATCATCAACCAACTCCTTGAATTTCTCACCTCTACCAACAAAGTCAGTTTCACAGTTCACTTCTATTAGAACGCCAATGCGTGAATCGTGAATGTATGAACCAATTCTGCCTTCAGCTGCTAGCCTGCTGGATTTTTTGTCAGCAGATGAGAGACCCTTTTTTCTGAGGTATTCTTGGGCCTTTTCCAGGTCCCCTCCAGTTTCAGCTAGAGCTTTCTTACAGTCCATCATCCCTGCTCCAGTTTCTTCCCTCAGTTGCTTAACCAATGAGGCTGAGACTGCTACTGTTGATTGCCTGCAGCAGAATGTGGAACACTTTAAGATTTGCAGAGACATTACGTGTATGTGTGGGTGTGTGCAATGATTATGTCAAGAATAATTCGCAGACAAACTACATGCATGCACACGTGTGTGACTGTGTCTGCAGGGAAGGTTGGTATAAATACATGCTAGAAAACATAATATTCAACCTATTGATACAGTTAGTAGTAATGAGTCAGTTCTTTGAATTATAGTATATAACTGAGTCAATGCATAATTTAATGCCAACAGCAAGACGATGTCTCCTTTGGCATAATTATGGCAATTATAACTCCTGTTTCTGAATCTTAAATAGTGCACATTCCAGTAACTAAATAACCTAAATTTAACAATTTAATTACTCGATAATAAGAAAGAATTCATAGCACTACTTACTTTGGCTCGGTCTCCTTGGCTTCTGCATCTGCAACAGCAGGTTCCTCTTTCACTGGTGTAGGCGCTGGTTTTGCTGCAGTTTGTGCCGCTACTTCAGCAGCAAAATCCAGGCTTTTCTTCTCTAAACCTTCTCCAAGGTTGAACCGCACAAACCTCTTAACTTTAATATTTTCTCCAATAGTTGCAATAGTTTGCTTGACGAAGTCCTTTACTGCTACCTTATCATCCTTAATGTAGGGCTGCTCAAGCAATGCCAGCTCCTCAAGTCTTTTTCTTATCCGCCCTTCAATAATCTTTGATCTTATCTGCTCTGGTTTTGACAAAAGATCTTCTTTCTGCATTTCTATCTCTTTTTCTTTGTTCACAATTTCCTCGGGAACATCTTCAGTAACAAGAAACTCTACTTGAGGGCATGCAGCCACTTGCATGGCTATATCATCGACAAGCTCTTTAAAAATTTCACCTCGTGAGACAAAATCTGTCTCACAGTTTACTTCTACCAAAACACCTATCCTGCTGTCATGGATGTAAGAACCTATCCTTCCTTCAGCAGTTACCCTGCTTGCTTTCTTGTCTGCACTTGATAAGCCTTTTTTCCTAAGGTACTCTTGTGCTTTAATAATGTCTCCACCGGTCTCTGATAGTGCTTTTTTGCAGTCCATCATTCCAGCTCCTGTTTCTTCCCGAAGTTGCTTCACAAGAGCTGGTGATATAGTTGCTGCAATCCAAAAAAAAATAAAAATGGGGGCAGATATTTAACTATTAGAAAACCTATGTAAGAATGCAAAGAAAAATCAATAGGGTGGAAAACCAAAAAATATCAATGAATGTAAAGTGTTGTTGGTAACAATTGTCATAATTTAATTCTCCAAAGGCAATGCCATTGATCTACTAGGAATTGCAGCCCTGAATTGGTTAGTCCAACTCCCAGTGGTAATATAGCAAACTTGTTATATATATATATATATATATATATATATATAGAGGAGGGATCAAGTTACACCAAGAGTAACTCTAAGAAAGTTACTTTTCATCCTCACCATTCATTTTCTTGAAATCGAATGATTGTAATGAATGATTAATCTTAACAATTAGATTTCAAGAAAATGAATGGTGAAGATGATGAGTAAATTTCGTAGAGTTAATCTTGGTGTAACTTGATCCCTCCTCATTATATATATATATATATATATATATATATATATATATAATAAAAAGATTGAAAATGAGAAGTATACGGATTATGTAATGAGCAATTAAACTACATAAATACAGCAACTATGCACCCTCTACTATGTGCTCCACTTCACCCTGACATTTAAATATAAAAACTATAATACATGTATAAATTCAAGTCTTGCTAACATACTTCAATTTGATGCAGAAAAATGCGAAATGAAATAATATGAAAATCAGATGAAATTCAAACCTTTACTCAAGCCTTCTCCTGAATTAGCATCAGGTTGTCCATCAGAATTAGATAAACTGCTATTTTTCTCAGATGCAATTGCAACCTCTTTGTCTTCAACTTGTGAGGTAAAAGAATTTTCATTCTCTGTAGCAGGAGTTTGTTTTTGTGCTTCTTCTTCAGGATCATCAATGGAGGTTTTTACTAATTCAGTGGCAGAACTTTCAGGAGAAGGAACCTGATCAGTTTCTTCTGTTGCATCTGTTTACAGAGGATTAACACTTTAAGAACACTCCTTTTTATAACAGTAAATGTAAAAAAGAAAGAAAGAAAGAAAAAAAGAAGAAAAAACCCTGCCTGCAAGATAAGGCGATTATAAGGTCAACGGTTTTAGTTAAATAAAACTAATTGATTGGGCTCATAGTGGAAATGAAAGGCATGCAATATCATGTAATATATGAACATCAATTTTGGGAAACTTGCTAGCAATTCTCATTCATCAGCCAAAATCAACCAGGCAAATAGGAATTGAAAAGAAATTGAAGCATAACCTGTAGTCAAGCTTCCCTCAGGAGACAACTCGTCACTTAGTCCACTCAAGCTGTCAATGTTCTCAGTAATAGCTCCAACATCATCACCTGCTTGTGATGCAAAGGAAATATTATTTAATAAATTAATTGGAAAGCTCTGGTGCATGCATCTAATTATGCAAAATATGTTTCATTTTAGACTTACAATCCATATTTCTATATGTAAATATAAATTAGAAAGAAAAGTGGACTGATAGATTTGTATAGCAGAGAGAGTGGTAGATAGATTAAACAGAACCTGCACTTTCTTGGGGAGCTGGTGCACTCGATGTAATATCTGATTCTGTAATTGTATCGTTTTTATTAGGGCTAGGTTCAACCACACCACTGTCTGTTAGTACTGCAGCTGCAAACTCTTCCATTGCATTAGGAGTTTGTGATTGTTTCTCATCTTTTGCAACAATTTGATCAACTCCAGTTTCTATTACATTTTCATTAGCTATTTCAACAGGTGCGTCAGTTTTCAAATCGATTGTTGTGACATCTGTCTGAGTAGCTTCCGCAATTATTGGATTTACAGTAGATAGATCCTCTTCAGGAATTAAACTTCCAGAAGCTACCTCTACTTCCTTCTCAATGTCACTATCTATACCTGTCATTGGGCTGGAAACATTGCTGACTAGGTTACTTTCATCATCCACAATAGCTGTCGAGGAGCCATTAGTTGCACTGTTTCCCACATTTTCAGAAATATAATCTTCAGCAGAAGGAACATCATCTGTCAACTTGCTGCTTTCTGGTTCACCCTGCACGTCAGGAACATCCAATACAGTAGATAGATCCTCTTCAGGAATTAAACTTCCAGAAGCTACCTCTACTTCCTTCTCAATGTCACTATCTATACCTGTCGTTGGGCTGGAAACATTGCTGACTAGGTTACTTTCATCATCCACAATAGCTGTCGAGGAGCCATTAGTTGCACTGGTTCCCACATTTTCAGAAATATAATCTTCAGCAGAAGGAACATCATCTGTCAACTTGCTGCTTTCTGGTTCACCCTGCACGTCAGGAACATCCAATACAGTTTCCCCTTGATTGACAGTTCCCTTAATTTCTTCCGAAGTATTTGCAGTTGATGGTTTTTGAACCTCACTCTGAGTTTTCTCCCTCTCATCCAAAAAAGAAGCAACATCCTTATTCTTACGAAAAGCCACCACAAAAGGGTTTGTTGCAACATGGACAACGCCTTGGTTAAATGTTGATTCCAATCCTGCAGAATCTTCCTCCTTCTTCATAGTCAATGTTACTTGTCCTCTTGTGATACGCAAAACTCGTACATTAACTTCTTGACCAACCTCCAGCGTAGTGTTCCCCATAACATTATCAAATCCATCATCAGGTTCCTCAGATACAGGTAGAAATCCTTCCTCCCCTTCAGGAAGAGATATAAAAGCACCACTCCTAGCCAAATTCTTCACTGAACCAACCAGTTGCTGCCCAATGGCAAATTTTGTGCTTTTCGTCACATTATCTTTCTTTGGACTGGGTTTTGAATTGTTCCTCTTCCCAGGTCCAGCTTTCTCTGTCTTGGTGGGTGCATCTTTACGCTGCTTACCAGTGTCAGCATTTTCACGCATAGAGAGAGAAATACGCTGAGTTTCCGTATTCACTTCAATCAGCTTCACCTTCACTTCTTGGCCTACAGAAACAACACTTGCAACATCCTTAACATAGCTATCACTCAACATTGAAATATGAACAAGCCCATCTGTGAAAGCACCAATATCAACAAAGGCACCAAATGGCTGGACAGATTTCACTTTCCCAGTAAAAGTTGCCCCAGGTAACAAATCCTCATTCTTTACAGGAGGCATCTCACTTTTCCTTGCAGGTCTTGAACGTCTGGCTTTAGCTGGATCAGGGTTGGCATCAGACTTAGAAACTGAATCTTCACTTATTCCAACTTCATTTGAAGGAAGTTCACCAGATTCTTCATCAGCAACAGGACCCGGTTCCTCCACTGCGACATCTGTTTCTGTGGCTGATATGGAGGTTCTAGACTTTTTATGAAAAGAGTGTATCCTTTTGTTTTGTGGAAACACTCCACTGGCAACAAATGAAGGTAATAGAAATCTCCAAGATGATGATCCAGGTTTTACAGTGCTCCTTGACAAGTTGAATCTTGTTAAAGTGTTATTCTTCCTTGTTGAATAGGTGAATCCAGGAATAATTGAAACATTGGCAATAGAGCATGGTATTACAGGATTCATGTTCGTTTGTATTGTAAAACTTGAGTTATATATTTCAGGATTAGTTCATCTTTGCCACCTTGACAAAACATATGAAGGATATGAACATCAGTAAGAACTGAGGTAACAAGTTTTTTACCTATGTGACAACTATACTACGATATAAAATAATGACAGTGGTGGACAAAAATCACTTAAATTGTTCAGCCAGCAAAATTTTACAAATAGACAAATCACATTACATAACCTGCTCCAGTTGTCAGTATCAATGCTCACAAAAACATCAAGCATAATCACATCTTTTATAAATCACGAGTAAATTCTTGACTACATTGCAGTTTAAATGACTCCATAATAACTACCCTACATGAATTTTACTGCAACAAAGACAATCATGAATCAAGGCTACATGACAAATGCTAGGAGCTTTGGTATATCAGGATTTCCATTTAGTGTAGTAGGGGAACTAACATCACAAATGCAGTTTTTGATGATATAAGAATCTGTGTGGTTTGAGAAAATGTTTTGTCTTCATTTCCTATTTTCAAAAAATCTGTATGCTAAACAGTGAAAACAACACCAAAATTTCACCATTTCCTATACAGATGTTGGAAAACATGAAACACAGTGAAAACAAGGTAACTTTATTTTAATTATTAATTAAAAAAATAGAAACAAAAAATGTTTTTTCAATCAAAGAGAGCCAGGTTTTGCTTAAAATTGTTTATCCACTCCTGCAATGTGATTGGTTACTTTCATCTTACTGGTTCATTCATACATGATGTTTAGAAGAATTCAAAGCTCCAACTTAAACTATTTCACCTTGCTCAAAATCCTAAAAACATTGAGTTGTTGAATTTCAATAACTGGTTTTGGAAAATCCAACCACGTAATAAGTTCAGTTATCTCCTTTGTGTCGTCAATGTTAATTTCAAAATAACAAAAGCACAAATTATCAGCCTGTGAAAATCGGCATTTTCATCAGAATGTAACAAGCAACATTAAACATGTTAGAATTACCACAAGTAAATACAATTTGAATACCCACCCCACAAATTGTTTAAGAGTCTAAAATGTAAATCAAGCCTACAAATTGAACCAAAAAATAAAATTAAAATGAAAAAACAAGGCCTTTTAAGTTCATTTCATCGAAATACACACTTCACATGCACATAATTGGCAAGGCCATTAAATCCCACGAGTCCTTTTGCAAAATTGACGGAATTAGCTTAGTGAATTAAGCGTATTTTGTTTTAATTTCAAGCCAGTGCGGCGGAACAAGAATGCTCCGAGGAAACATAGCAACACTAAAGTCCAAAGTTCAATTAAGCAACTTCAACATAGTACTATAAATTCCATACAATGATAAGAAGTAGCACAGAGAAAAAACAACAACGACCCATCATAGTTTGAAGCAGAATATGTACCTCGGAAGCTTCAAAAGGCAAAAAAAAAAAAAAAAAAAAAAAAAAAAAAAAAAAAAAAAAAAAAAAAAAAAAAAAAAAAAAAAAAAAAAAAAAAAAAAAAAAAACAGAAATTTTGGGAAGAAAAGAAAAAAAGAGAGTGAGTGTGAAAAATGAAGTCTTTGTGGTGAAACCTGAAATGGATATGGATGATGATGAATGAAGATAGATAGAGGGTGGAAGTGGAAGGAGGGAAATGAATGGCGAGGCTTTAAATCCTTATCTTGAGTTCAGCCAACGTTGTTGTTTCTTGTCTTTGGTTCCAAATACACGCTCGAGCTGTTCAGCTCATCCGGCTTCGGCTTCGGCTTCGGCCGAATGGGCCAAGCTGATAACTGGGACTTGAAATTGGGCTTTAGAGCCCAAATTGACAAGCCCCTAGAAATTGGATCTACGGCCACTTCGGACTTGAAAATGTATATCCAGATGTATTCACGTATTTTTGTGAACCGAAAAGAAAAAAAGAATTCACGAATTTAAATTTTGTTTTGTGAATTTTTTTGTGCATATAAGAATATCTAATCATAATCATTAAATTAAAATTGACATTTTAAAAAAAAATTATGATCATGCGCCGATAATGTCATTCAACCATTATTCTCAATCCAGGCATGATTTGAGTTAGGATTCCTATTCAATTACCCTTTCCCTACTAATAAAGGCATGGTTTGAGTCAGAATTTTCTTTAACAATTCAATCCAATGTTAATGTTTTAGTGTGTGTTTGGTTTATAGGTTTATGACTTTCATGTAAACTGAAAAATATGTTCCAGTTTCTAGATGAATTATTAAAAAAATCTAACTCGGTTGATTGAGAAAGATGTAGAAATATTATAAATTCTTAATACCATATTCAATTTTTACATATAAAGAAAGTCTCTAGATGAATTGCGTTCAACCAAATTTAACCTCCTCAATCTAAAAATAAACATATCCTAAATAATCAAACTAACTGACAAGTTAAGTTATCACGTCTTTTGTTCAAACATTATTCGACTTAATCATAGTTTAACCATTGTTTATTACAAATTTTACCAGTTCAATCAACTGAACGAAGACTTGAATATTTTATTAATCTAATCTCCAGATTGATTTTTAAACATTATCTCCAGATTGGTAATTTCAAAATTTTGATATTCGGTAACTATGGGACAGTTTTGTAGCCGTGAAAAAAAAAAAAATGGGAGTGTTTTGTAGAAGAGCTCCTAAAAATTAATTTTTTATGGGTCTTTACTAAATTTAAGGCGAAACTAGTTCTTATCGGCGAAACTTAATTTTTTTTTTTTCTTGTAGTCCTGAGTGAATTGAGTATTTTAAACGTAAGGTTCATTTACAACAAGAAACGAAAAAATATATTTGATCCACGAAAGTTTTTTTTTTTTTTTTGGAAAATCCATGAAAGAGTAATATTTAAAGTTTAAATTTGACTTCGATTGAAATAATAAAACTTGAACTCAACTTATTTAGCACATTTATAACTTTTTATTTTCATTTTACCAATTGTCTCCTTAAAATATTTGTTGAACTTAATTAATTTATTATTGGTAAACATATTATATTAACGTATAAACTAAAAATAAGAAGATAGTGAAAAACATTTGAATAAGTGATTAATATGATAAAATATAGAATTATAATTTCAAATGAATAGTTTTACATAATACCAAGTAATTGCAATAAAATTACATATAAAAACAACAACAAAAAATGATTCATACTAATTTCTTATTTAAAATCTTAGTTCCTTGACATTATATATGTGTGCATATATAAAAAAACATGCATTATTATATATTCGCAGGTTTTAAACGTTAAGCATGCAACACTTGAGATTAATTTATTTATATAATGATGTCTAAATTTAATATTAATCTTGTTTGTTGGTTTAATTTAGTAAATGAGTTTGATTAAATTAAATACTTTATAAGTTAAATAGTTAGTTCATCGATAATTATTATTGGTACATAAAAAATACTTAATGTTCAAATTTTTTATTTATATTTATTTATTAAATATTAAATACGAAGAAAGAGACCGATAGGGAGATGCACACCAAAATAGAAGAAGAAGAAGAAGATAACGATATAAATTTTTCATATGACCATATTATATTAAATATTGTATGAGATGTCATAATATTCTATGATAGATATCCGGTTCTATATTTAATTATGAATTCAACATTCTAATAAGATCACGCTTTGTGTGTCTGTATTTGGAATTAGGAAGAGTTTATGTTTATCTATAGATGAACTACTTGTCCTCAATTATTATTTTTTATTAACTAAAGGATTAACAATAAAACGTACAACTTTTAATATATGAAGATTTTAAAAAAAATATAAAGTTTAATTCTACTAATTCAATAAAATTTATATTTAATTCCTCACCAAAGACATTTACCAAGAAAAAAATCAGAAAGCTCAATCAATATATATTTATTTCTCGAAGAGCATAATACTAGTATGATATAGCAAAAAAGAGAGTAACAATATCACTCGACACGATACAAATTAAATAACTTATAATAATAGATACAATATTTAATTTGGCATATGATTGTATGTATTCACACAAGTTAGGCAAGTTCAAATGTGAAAAGAATACCCATCCAATAGCTAGAAAGAAATAATACATGATTATAGTCATGATGTGAACCCAACAGCTACAGCAGTAAAAGAAATATATTATGATATCATCAAGATAAGGATAAATTTACTTAAAAGGGGAACTATTAACTGAAAACCAATAAAATTATATCTTTAACATGATCATTAATCCAACGATAGGTTTGTAACTTTTCTGTGAAAGAAAACTAGCGCCCCAGCTGAATAGTCCCACACTATGTACGGCTTCACATATATTCGAAACGTGGGGATAGAGACAAAGGTTAATAATTAGTTACTTGGATATGAATATGATCATACATACAAGGTCCAAATACATTTTCAATTTTTAACTACTAAGTAATGTGTTTAATTTACCATTTTGAATAAATGGAGACATATTTCAAGATAATATTTTGTGAGAAATAACTTCTTTTTTTTTTTTTTTTTACTTTTGCAAGTCTGTTTAGGGAATGTACGTAAACCAAACACACTCTAACTTATGTATTTTTTATTATAAGAGATACATTCTCTAGTTTTCACTGCTATCAGACTTATCTACTAGCTAGTACTTTTTTTTTTTTTATCAACAAATGAAGTATACTTAAATGGTACAAGGGATACCTTTCCATTTACAGAGAAATAACTTATCAATAGTATTTATAAATCTGTTTAGTCACCAAACAATATTCCACCTGTCACAAAACTACACTCTCACCTTTTATTATTATTTTGTTTATTGAAAAACGAGCTCTGTTCTTCTTTGCTTTTTTTTTTTTTATTTTTATTTTTATCTTTTCAATTTCTCTGACTAACTGTGCTGTGCACAGGTTCCCTTTGTAGTAGTTTTACAAATCCGTGTGGTTTTGGACTTTCTATATATGCACAGTTAAATTTATATGCACATTACTTTCACATTTACAATGTCCAAATACATTTTCAATTTTTAACTACTCACTTATGTATCTATTATCTAGTTTTGACTGCTTCCAGGGTTATCTAATTGCTAGTGTTGTTTTGGACTTTCAATATGTACACAGTACACAGTTAAATTTATATGCTCATTACTTTCACATGCATGAAGCTAAGAGTGTAGATATATAGAAAATGAAATGGAACGATAATAATTACACTTTTTTTAGACTTTCTTAACATTTTTATTGATTAATTATTTGTGTTTTTTTATATCATATCTCACGTAATGTATATATATACATATATAGTAATTAATTAGGGTCTCTAAGCGCATCAATTATAATGAGCTTAATTTTAACGAATTGATCCATTTAAAGCACACATTGTTTTTAGTGGGTTAATCTTATGTGTGTGACTCTATATGTTTTTCTTAGATTTTTTTATGGGCAAAAGGGCCTATGTTTTCTTAGTAATAGGCTATAATATACAAGTTTTTATTATCAATAAATATTAATTTATTAATTTTATTAAAAATATCAGTTAAAGAAATTTGAATCCATAACTTTGATCAGGCTACAATATATAATTAAGTATAAACATGCTACTTTTAAGACTGTGTATAATGAGCGGTTTCTAAAAATACATTACTATTATCTAATATTTGAGAATATCAATGATTTGACATAATCTTTTTGCGATTATTATTTTGTATAGGTCGACCTTTTGTACATATTATATCTATTATTGGACAAAAGTATGGACTATGTCATCCCCTTATATAGTTTAATTTACGTTTCTTGACACTGTAGTAGACGTACTTTACTATATAAATATCTCAAAATTATCTTTTTAAGTATGATTATGCATTTAACAGTCTTACATTATCAAGTGAAACATAGATATCACTCGGGTAACATAGGAGGTATGAATCTCATATTTTCAAAATAATACATGTCAACATTTTCCATAAGACTGACACATATTAGGCATGTGGATGTCATACGTGTGTTACCACACGTCATTTATGTCACACAAATTATTGTGTGATTGCCACATCAAATAAAATGTCATATAATTATCACATCATATGGTCACATGTATATATATTAATGTTGAAGTGTATTTTTGTCGGATACATTAGTAATTAACTTAAAAGAAATTAACGTCAAAGATCAAAGTTTGAGTATTTTAAAAATACGGGCACAAAAACTAGTGTTTTTAAAAGTTGGAAGCAAAAATCAAAATACAAAAACACTGCAGGGGGGAAAAAACCATTAACCCTTATAAAGTATCAAAACAGAAGAAAATAGGTAACCTTTCTGACTAAATTTACCAGAAAATAAAGTAACCTTCCCATTATTATTTTTAGGACAAATTGAGTGAAACTATATAATATGTAGATTAAGTTCCTCTAAAATAATAGGGAAAAAAATTGAGATAATGTCGGGAAGAAACGCTAACTCCTTTTTATGTCTTGCAAGGATCTTTAGATGTTACCTATAACGAATATAGATCTGAACTCTGATGAAGATTGTGAATGCTGAACCTTGGCACTAAAGTAATGAAAATGATGCCCTTAATAAGGTAATTTAGAATTAAAGGAAAAATCATAATATAATGAAACAAAGTTAAGAACTATTTATTTATTTATCTATGAAAGGTATGTTTTTCTCTTTCCAGGAAACACACGGTCTTATTATAATTCAACCAGTATGCCTAATAAATTAACTCAACCATTTGTGAAAATCTGAATAATATAATTTCAACACATTGAAGGAAATGACATCATCGGTATGGTTGAGATTGCGTTTATTTATATATTAAAGTGAAAGTACCAAATTGTTCTTTAAAATAAAGTTTATGATGAGCTGATTCTTTAATTCAAAAACAATCAAATTAATCCGAGAGAAGAAAATCTCGATGACACGTGAAAAGGACAGAGTATCTGTCATGTCATGCATGACCGAATGTGGCTGCTTCATGAGTCAATACTAGACAGAACTAATCAATTAAAGCTATTTCAAATTCACGCTTTATTATATATTTGAAATCGAATTTAGGGTGTGGGTGTATGCTATCAGATGATGAAGAAATAATTGAAGAACTTGAAAAAAATTGAATGTTAAATGTAATATTTTCGAAAATAATATTCAAGCACACCAAGATTCATTGGCAGCCAACAAAAATGCACGAATATTTGAAATTAATACTTTGTGTTAAGATTCATGCATGTTTCAGACCTAAAAGAGAAGATAGAATTGAAAAAAGGATGTATCGATATTGAGAAAAGGTGTGTGCAAAGTGATTGTTTCCATCCTCCATTGATTTTTATTGGTTTGTTTGGATATAAAAAAATTTAACCATTAAGTTGAAGTCACAACTCAAAGCTTAATTATTTAACAAAACTAATATGCTTAACCACCTAAAAAATACAAGAAAATCAATAACAAATATTAATACTTAACCACCATAAACTAGAAACATCAAAGTTTAAACAACAGAAGTCAAGACATAATATTTAGCCACTCAAGAAAAAAACATAATATCTCAATGCTTAACCATCTATGACGGAAACTAAACACAATGCTTAATATTTTCTAAATTATTTAAACTTCACAATAGATTTTAAGTGAAAGTAATGTGTGGTTTTAAATTTTCTTATAAAGGAAATCTGTAAAGAAATTTATGGATTATAATTTAGGATTTAAGATATTTTGAGTTTTGTCCAAATCATTGGCAATTTACAAATAAGAAACATAATAAAATAAAAATAATTAAGAGAAAGTATGTGATAAAATAAATAATGTAACAGAAAAATATAAAATAATACCATAAAAAATATTATAACTTTTCGTACAATTGTGAATTAAAATATATATTATGCTGTAACCACTGTACTAGTGGCATTGAATCCTTCCAGCATATATCGTGTCAAAATTAAATTGAACAAATAAAATTTTATTATCTGCTTCCTCAATAACGCCGGATATAATTAATTTGAAATATATAAACCGTAAACGTCCTCTTAACATATATGATTGAGACATAAAATAACAATGCAAATTAAAGCAGACGATGCGTGCTCCTAATCAATACAGCGCACACAACAAATGAAATTAGAGATCGGATAATTAATTAATCATTAAACAAACTTCACATTTATTTACATGATATCAAAATCAATTGTATCAGAAAATCATATCCAAGATAGATTATAAGAGCACTAGGGGATGTTGGTTTTGTGAGACAAGGAGGACCTATCGCATTAATGCTGCCACATTTCCAAGTAATCAGTGGGACTTTATAAACATTTTATAATAAGGGATTCATTTCAAATTAAGTGTTGAATTTTTGCATTTTTCTCTCCACATGTGGGTCAGGACCATTCCTTGTAGTTTCCAAGGTCCCAGTCCAGTTGTGCCAATTATATTATATTTATGCATACTGTCCATAGAGACTTCTTCACCTTTTATTTTATTCTGAGAAAATCTTCTACCAAAGCAAAATATGGATTACATATATATCAAAATATTTCTTAAGCATCTTAAGTAAAGATATCTAGAATTATAAGGTATCCACAAGTTTTAATCTGGACACAGATCAATCATGCATTTTAATTATAGTGCAGGGGCAGGGGGGCTGACACATTTTTATTTTTTTATATATATATACACTCATTTTGAATTTAAAAGAGACAATATTTTTATTGTCCAAATGTTTCTATTCACAAAACATTTTTCTTATTATTAATTGGACATCCAAATTATTAAAGATAAAAAGAAAATCTATAACAGCAATGTAGACAACACCTTGTGACAGCAAAACTCGGTATGGTTCGGTTTATAAAATAGATTCAGACAAATTGAAGCATGCATTTTTACACATGCAGGATTTTGTGGATAATATATTCTTTATTAGAAACAAAATGAGAAATCTTAAAAGTTGACAGATTCCTAGTTTCTAGCTACATTTTATCGAGAAATCATTGGCTTCGTGATTAAACCTCTTCATTGAAATGAAGAATTATAGTGAAATCCAATAAAATCACATGATTAATAAAATATTCTTAATAACACATCATTCTGTGTTGCCGTAAAGTTAAATTAGAAAAATAAAATCATAAAATATGTCAAATTATATATTTTTTAAATTTAATTACTACAAGAAAAGCGGAGTATAGCTGCGGACACTTATTACTTATTAGTGTCGGTATAAGTTGATGTAAAATTGATTTTCATTAATGTTTCATTTTATCTTCATTAATGTAATTCAGAAAGAAAGAAATGATAGGTATAAAAAAACATAATAAAGAAATATATTTAAGAAAGCATAATAAATGTAATGATAGTGTGAAAAAGAAAAAGAAACACAGTTAAAGAAATATATTTAAGAAAGAGATAAAATGCAATAAATGTGATAGATATTAGTTTTAAATAATAATTTAAGAAGTATTAATGATACAATTAAAAAGTATGTAAGCTAGCTCTTACCAAATAACACAGTTAAAATTCACATGCAAAAAATAATATGAAAGATCTCTCTCACTATATATATATATATATATATATATATATATATATATATATATATATGAACATATATAAATATTTTTTATTCCATGCCACTGTTTTCAAAATTTGGCGCTGGTAAGGTAACAATTAAAGTGATGAAATTTAATCTTAGAGAGTTAATTAGTCTTATACTAACACAATACATAAACTCAAATTGCCTTGACCATGATGAGAGGTAGGCACAAGTCCCCGTGTGTGTAATACTTATATATATGAAAAAAGAATTGATCGAGAATCTGATATAATATGAGATTGTGGCTGATTGTGTGGATTTGAAACTTGCGGTGGTGGGGAGCTTTTGCTTAATTATATTGGCTTCTCTTATTAATGCAGCCTGTAAGTGGTTTGCATGTGCCCACAAATCTACAGTAGATACCATATATTCCCTACATCTCTTTCCACTTCCTTTTGTCTTCGTTTTCTTATTTGTTACGATACAACGTACACACAATCACAATCACCCGCTTAGCTCTATTCCTAACAAACAACATAATCAAACCCCATCAACATACATAATCCCATGTTTCCATCCCCATTTTGCTCATTATCATCTACGACGGTCTTTATGATGCTGTTTTCTTTCGCTGCTCTTTCCTTTTTTGTTGTCAAGGTTATCTCTTTTGTTCAAAGTTAGAGAGACTAAACTAATCAATCAAAGATTAAGAAAATTTGATTCAATTGATTGAATAGATACGTGAGTTATTCTGAAGTTTCAAATATCTGCCTTTTGACTCCCACAAATAAAAATAAAAAAACTAATACATTAGAATATGAAGATCTATTAATTAAAAGACTCACTTCTTTAAAAAAAAAAAAAAAAAAACTTTTTTATACAAATAATTATCTAGCAACCATACTATCATATTAATTCCCTCTCCCTAAAATGAGATGGAGCTAGAATACTTTTTTTTTTTATTGAAATTAACTAGAGGAAAATAACTAAAACTCGTGATTAGAAATGTTAAAAATAACTAATGATCTTAAATTTGATCTGTGAAAATGCAATTTGAATAAAGACACTTATATATTATGATTCTACTTTATTCAAATAAAATTATCTTTCAAAAAAATATCAGTGGCTATCATGAAAGATAATTGCGACCTTGTACATAAATAGTATTTTATTTAAATATTTTTTATGGGATATTTAATTTATATATTATAGTAGTAAACACCAAATTTTTAGAAATTTCTCTCTCAATATATACAACTAATTTGTTTTAAAGAAAATCATTTATTTTTTTCATTTTGTTGTAAAAAATATTTTTTTAACTCTTTTACTGTATAGATGCTATTAATTGTAACTGAAAGTGTTAACATAAGCAATTGGTTTTCCCTGTTCCCCCCTCCCCTCCCATGTTTTATACTGTACGTGTGATTCCTTGTTCCATGTGAAAGCATATGTTTTCTCTTTTTTATGTCTTATATATAGAACCATTTAATGCGTTGAATTATAAGCAAGTTCGGAAGGATGACCGTGTGGTTTACCAAAATACTATTATATATTCCACAATAAGATAAATGTGTACTCTCTGTGTTATATCCTTAATTTAGAGCTATAAATCAAAACCTTGAATTATAAACAACAAGTGAAAGAGACGCAAGATTATGTGTTTGCCGAACTAATTTATTGATTATTACATTAATTATCATATATATCATCAGAAGAATAATTTTTAATGTCATCGAACATGATGACTAACAATATAGGTGGCATGATTCTATTAGCAGTTTAATAAATCGCATAAATGATTTTTTATGCTAGAAAGGAAAGTGCCAAGTTAGAGGAGACGAATTTGGTTTACGAGAAAGAATTATATATTGAATCACCTGTTTCATGATTTGATTGAATACGTTTTCTGTTAATAAATCATAGCTGAGTAGACTTCGTTTATCTTAATGCTTAGTATCACGCGCAATAGAATAATGATCCCGGCTGGTGGAAACTATATTTACGATGGAAGCACAGCTCAAAGTAGTCTAGCATAATGTTTGACAAAAAACGATTGAAGAGTTATTGTTGAAAAAATAGTTATAAATTAAAAATTAGTTAAAAAGTTAAAGATTGTTACGTTGGTTATTAAATTAAAATCGTTTAATAAAATCAAAATTTAAACTAATTAAAAATGTAAAATAAAATAAAATAAAATAATATCTTTATATGATTATAGTATATGGGTGGGGATGAATTTATTATGTGATAAGATCACATTTTCCAAGCTGGTTGGCTAGCATACCAAATGTTCTAATTAGACATGATAACGGGGCAGGACGGGGATGAGTATTGCATTTTTCGTTCCTGTCTCCAACTCAAAAATCGCTCCCCACCTTTGATCCTTATTGGATTTTAAAACTCATCCACATCTCCGTTCCATTGGGGGTTGGGTTTTCCCTGTCCCGCCTCGTCCCTCTTATTTGATAAAAATTATAAAAAAAATATATAACTTGTTTTATTGAAAAATCGAACGAAAAAACTAATTACGTAAAAAAAAATAATAACAAACCCACATTTAAAATATGGGATCATAATTTAAAATTACAAAACAAAAATCAATCAATTCAATTAAAAAATTAGAAAATAGTATATATATATATATATATTTTTTTTTTAATATTATTTATTACATGGTAGGGGTGGGGTGGGTATCACTAATCTCATACTCACCCCCGCCCCCACTTTTGGCTAGTGGGAAAAATCTAAACCCGAACCTGAACCCAATAAACTCAATTTTTCTCCGTTAAAATTGAGACGTATTCGAGCGGGTACCCACAAATTCGGATATGATTTTATCTAATAATAAATTGATCAATGCTAGCCAACCAGCATGGAAAATGTGATTTTATCACATAATAAATTGATCCCCACCCATATACTATAATCATATAAAGATATTATTTTATTTTATTTTACATTTTTTAATTAATTTAACTTTTGATTTTATTAAACGATTTTAATTTAATAACCAACGTAACAATCTTGAACTTTTTAACTAATTTTTAATTTATGACTATTTTTTTCAACAATAACTTCCAATAGTGTATGTCTTTTAACACCTTCTCAGATATTTTTAGGCCAAGTCTCAGGCACCTGACCATATCGTAAGACGTTCTTACCATCGTGTCTGAGATTGAGAGTTGTAAGAAAATTTGTTACATGATTGAGCTCATTCCAACTATTATAAATATCCTATACATGACCTAATAGAAAAAAGAGAACAAGTTGGAAGATAAATTCTTACTTCACCCACTGGGATTTATTACATCCCAACTTGAAGATTCAACCCTTGGAAATGGAGCTTGATGATTCAATTGCATCATCATCCTCCATCACCATTTCTGTCTTACCCATTAGCTTGTAATTTTTTTCAGGTGTTTGCTAAATTCATTGTAGTTAGGATTAGATGAATTTTATAAAATTGTTTTTTATATGGATCTTTTTTATTTAATATAGTTTCTTATTATTGGAGTAATTTTGACTCTATTTTTAATAAGTCACCAAAAACATGTAACCGAGAGAAGAATTAACAATCAATAAGCAACTCCTCCCTCCTTTCTAAAATATAAATCGTTTTAGGAAAAAAGTTATTCTAAAATATAAGTCATTTTATAAAATCAATACTAGATTAAATATATTTTTCCAAAATTACCCTCAATCAATATTTCATATATTAATACAAAAATCTATTTAATTCTCTGAACTCTTTTTCTTAAGTAGTCAGTGATATTTATTCATGCTTTTATATCATTGATTAATTCTAAAAATAAATCACTTGTTTTTTCACAAATAACACAAGATACAATGAAATTAGGTGAAATGGAAATGTCTTAAGACCATCAAATTTGTATATGAACTTGTTATTATTAATGAGAATTCTATGTAGAAGGAGCAAATAAGTAGAAGTACTATTTAATTAGAGATTAAATAATATATTAGAAAAATTACTGATATTTTTTATGAAATTCAACAAATTAATTATTTTCTTAATATGTGGAACAACTTTAAACGACTTATATTTTAGAACTGGAGTATAAGTTGATTGTTAATTCTTCTATTGGTTACATGTTTTTTGCGAGAGAAAATAGAGAAAAAAGTTGCAAACCACCATGTATAGAAACCCACTATCAGTGTAGCAACGACCCTTTGCCACCATCGCCCAAGTTGTCGACGCCAACATCTCTATCCAAACCTACATCCTCCTACTGTAAGGAGGGAGAGGGAAAGGAAGTGAGGAAGAATGGGAGTGAGAAGAGAGGTCGCTAATGGTAAAAAGGTCTTATAAGTTATAAATGATGGCCTAGATGGTCTAACCCTCGCTTACTAGCAATGACCTAGTCCTCTGCTTATTAGTGATTGGTGTTTAAATATACAAACTTGAATAACAAGAATGTACAGGGGCTTTTGGATATTAATGTTCAAACCAAAACCTAGAGAGGAACTAGCTATCCTTTTATCTATAATTATTAATAAAGACAATTATCTTCTTTGGTGTACATGTTTTTTATTTCTAAAATTACTCTTTAATATATATATATATATATATAATTGTTTTTATTTCTTTCATGAACCTTTAAGATGTAACTATCGTCACTTTTTCTAAAAATTATTACCACTACTTTCTTTAACTACTTTTTCTTTTTATTTTTAAAAAATAAAAATAGATGCACAAAGTCTCTCTTTTTCAACTTGTAATAAATAATGTTATTCAAAATTTATTCATTAACGATGATCTAACCACAACTTATAATAAAAATATTTTTTTAAGAATTATAATTTTGCTTCGATTGATCGATAATTAGTCGTTGCTAATTGCGTAGTCTCAATACACTATTGTTAATCGTTTACCACTAATTAATTTGTTGTAATGACATGTTTAATGATTATATTAATAATATAATAATTACTTAATTAAATACAAATTTGGTCTTCATATATATTTCATTCAATCCATAATTTTGGGTCCCTTATTTAAAAATAAAGACATTTGATTTCTTATTTTAGAAAATTTGTAATTTTGGTTCAATCTTAAATTTTGCCTACATTTTTGTTATATTTTAATTAATTAATTAAGTCATTTATTGATGATTCCTTAAATGAATATGTTTGGTCTAATTTTCAATTGAACTAAAATAAAAGAAATAAAATATAGATAAAATTAAAAATTTGACCAAAATTATGATTTTGTTAAAATAGAGTAGAGAAATATCTCTATTTTAAAATGTGAGGGACAAATTAGAAATACCAAAAATTGTATTTAGGTTTATAATAATAATGCTCATATAATTATATTAGTAAGTATAAGACATTATAAATACTAATAGTAGAGTAAATGTTAGTGAGCATTATATTAGTTTAATTTTGTTAGGCAAGTGCTATATTATTAATGGAGAGAATTCCAATGCTTTTTTTTTGGTTAATAATTTTTTTTACAATTTGAATTTTTTAAGTAATTGACTTTTTAAATATTTTTTAATTTTATTCATTTATTTATTTAAACATTATTATTTTTTCAAACTTAATTAATTGATAGTCCTACAAGACTGGTACGAGTTTGTTTCTGTTAAGCAAGTCCACAGTAATCCTAAAAGATTGAAGCAAGATTGTCTTCCTTGAAATATAATTATAATTTAGACAAAAAAAAAAAACTAATATCATTCTTGTAACGGTCTATGTTTTATTTTAAAAATAACCTGACAAAACATTTTATATATTGACTTAATTATAGGAACCTAATTTGTAGCTGGTAAACTTTGACTAAACAGAAAAAAAAAAATTGCGTTTGTTGACTTTGGCTGGCTTTTCAATTGAAAGCCAAAGATAAATTTTCTTTCGTCAAATTGTTTACGCAATTCAATACATAGTATATCTAATAGGGTTTGATCCATGTTAATTAATGACTTTGGTTTCCAAAACTGATTATTTTACCCACAAAAGTTTAAGGTAAAAGGATCTCCACTCTTCCTTTTTAATTAATTTCAGATTATATTATTAACCTTAACGACAAAAAAGTATACAGTATTAATTATGAAATTTTCTTTTAACAATTTCTTTTTCAAGTTACTATAGTTAGGCTAGTATAAAGAAATTTTAGTAACTTATCTGAGAAGGCTGAGATGATAAGTTCACATATTAATTAGCAGTTACTATTATACTAAAAAATATATATGAACGTGCTTGTAAAGAGAAATATCAATATTTGAATGAGGTGAGGCCCCAGGTCCCTAAATAGATAGGTTTATAGTTCAAACCAATTGTCAACATTTTCAAGTCACACTGATTATTCTAAGTGGATGTAGCAATGCACGATTAAAAAAAAAAACTAATTTAAATAATTAAGCAGTGCCTTTTAGGTCAGCAATTCCATCAGCCCCCAAGAAGAATAGAAGAAGAGAGGAAGAATGAAAAGGTAATTAGAGAAAGTAAAGAGAAAAAAAAAAAAAAAAAAAGGAAGGGAAGCAGATCCCCAAATAACGTAAAGCAACAAAATCCTATTTTCTCTTTAACTATAACACTTTGTAAATATTTATAAATCTGTCATCCGCTTAAGAAACAAATAACATACTTTTGGTGGGGTTAGTGGGGTTTCTTGTAATTTGCATGGGTTCACATGTCTGGCTAACAAATTGGAGGATATTCTAACTTTCCACCACACAAACAACTCATAAAATATGACCCACAAACCATGCGTGAAACAGTTCAGTTAGATCATTTGGTATCTCTAACAATTAATTATAACCCCATTATTATTATAATCATATATTTGGTATCTCATGTTGTATACTAATTATTTTTTGAGTTATATAGAATTGTTTGAGCTATCTCAATCTTTACTTATGTCTCCCTTCTTATTAGTTAAGCAACTTTTAGATTTAGATCAAGATAAAATAAATTTTAGGATTCTAATTAATTTACTCGATCAGAAATTAATTATTTTTAAAAAATTCAAAGATAGTAAATATTTTTGGGATTTGCAATGATTTGGTCTCAGATTAACATTTTAAATTATTCATTACTAAATTTGATTTATTACTTTCCCTTCTTAACAAGTTACTTATATGGAATTTTACAGCTGGTGCTTTTCAGGTCAGGCCCTTTAGGGTACTATCAGCTGAGACAAATTGACCGAGAACTAGGAAAACACATGCAGAGTGGAGCCTACTTAACTCTTTGTTATCTTTTTTATATATATTTTTCTTGGTACACAAAGCTTTGTAATCTACTTTGATCAGTGTAATCAAAATAATCTTATATAAAAAGTACCCTAAAAATACCCATCAAGTAGAGAAGAATCAAAAACAATTAATTAATCATCTACATGCCACTTTAGAAGGCTATATATGCTGATTGCTGTGAGACTGAGAAGTGCCAACCTCATCATCCTCACCATCCTCGGCATATATAGCGTAGCATACACTAACCAATTTTTTTAATAGAAAGAAAGTTTGAGCAAACATCTACAAAATGAGAGCTTATATTATATGGACAATAAACAATGATGTAAATAAATATTAAAAAAAAAATAGCATATATTATTTGCAGCCAACCTTGTGGCGCGTGGCTACATAGAGTCTTCCAATACAGCTTATTTAACATTTTAAATGAGAGACAATCGCTTTCAGAGATAGTCTCTAAAATCCGTATATAACAAATGGGCAAAAATTTAATTAAAAAAATGTAATCATTATTGTCTCAAAAAAAAAATAATGAAGTTATTAAAGGGTAGAGAAGGAGAGAGATAAGGAGCATAGAATCTAGGCGTATATATATAACTTAACATTGAAATCTATACACAATCTGATCCAGCGATGCAATTATTCCTGGGTTTTGCTAGAAGCTTAAAAGAGAGAGCTTAGGAGATCTCTGATTCCCAAGCCAGAAAATTAAGTGGAAGCAGTTCTTCCGGGATTTGCCAAAAAGCTAATTACCACAACCTATCTACTCTCTCTCTATCTCTCTCTCTCTCTCTCTCTATCTATCTATCTTCAAGACAAGAGAAGAGTCATGGATAGTAGTTATTTTGGAGAGCCAAACATGGGAAATGAAAGAGTAAGTGGTTCTTCTTCATCTTCTTCAAGAAAAGGGAAGAAGAATAATCAAGACAAGCCAAAGCAACCCCAAAGAGGATTAGGTGTTGCTCAATTGGAGAAAATCAGATTACATGGTCAAATGGCTTGTGGTGGCTATCACCCTCCTTACCCATCTAACTTTAACAATGTAAGACCCTCTTCTTTTCTCTCAAAAGCTAGCTATGTTTTTATCTTGGATTTTAGTACTAATTCCTGATCAACAACATGCAGGAAGATCCAAGGGTGCAAACACCCTATTCATCAGTACCATCATCCTCATCTTTTTCTTACTCATCCTCATCTACATCATACTCACCTTCATATGGCTTCCAACCCAACATTGTGGTATGTGTAGTTTTGGCTTTTCTTCAACCGATCTCAATTGATTTTACACTTCTACACGCATATATACTATAGCTTTGTTTTGTACCATATATGTTTAACTTATTCGTTTTCAATTTTTTGTGATGAGTAGTGAACATGTTCCACACATATATTTTCATAATTGTCAGTAACCATGGCTTAAAACAATATATGGAAGTGGGCTTAATTAAATTGTCCCCAAAGCAATTCAAGGTGGTTTATTTTTCTAACCCTTGTTTTTTTTTTAATTAGGAAATGATTGACGTGATATTTATCTTGTTATTAATGAAAAAATTTATATATATATATATATATATATATATAGCATAGCCCTAGCAATCTTCTTTTTGAATCTGGATTAATTGTCTCCTATTTGTTTGGTTGAATTTGAAAGTGCAAGGGTAGCACTAATTAACCCTAGGAGAAAAAGGGATGGACGGGGTGTTCTGCTAATTGAAAAGTATTTGAGTTAAAAAAAAAGTGATTAAAAGAGCCAAAAAATGTCATTCAAATCATGTTTGTCGTTATAGTTTTGCTAATTAGTTATCACATCTAATGTTGCAAAAACGTACAAGTAATAATTCTCGTGTTTCATAACATGTCCATGTGAGTGTAGTAATATAAACATTTTTTTTTTATGGCAAGAGTGAGTTTGGATCGTGGATCTTGAAATTGGACAACACTGTTTGCTTGTGCAGATGTCCCTACCCGAATATGAAAGAACAAACATTAGATATGGAGATTCACAGCCAACTAATATTGCAAGGTACTTAAAATCTTCCAGCCCTATTAGATCCTTTCTCATTATATATGAGCAAAGAGCAATATATGTGTTTATATATACCTGTTGGATTTTTGTTCTTCTCATTTTGTTCCATAATTCTTTGTCAAGAAGAATTTCTAGGCTAATATATATCTTTAATTCTTTGTTGCAAACCAGATGGGAACATTCCACTGCTCAAACTAGACCTTTACTTAACCTATATGTAAGGATTTCTTTTCAACTTGTATAAATATCATTTGACATTCTACACAGAAAGCATATATTTGCCACCCAATAATTAATCCATCTGTAAATTAAAAATGACCTTCATTATATATGTTGGTTTCTATAATTATATAGGACTCACCACACATAGATACCAAGAAGCATAGAAGTAGTTCCGGTGGTGCAAGCAGTCAGAACTCTGAATCAAGTGACACTCAAGAACCAGATTTGGAGCTAAGACTTTCTCTTTAATCTGCCACTATAGTAAGAGTGGCAATTCTAGTAATTGTAATGCTTTTATTTACAATTATGAATTGAAAAAACACATGAACAAGCCAATGTGTTTGTTTTAAAGTTTCATCTGGAGATATCATATATATACTCTTGTGTCATGGAAAATATAGATTAACTACTCTTTTGCATAAAAGCAATGCAAACTTCTCTTTTAACGTATATTATCAAAGAAACTAAAGAGAAGTTATTGTATGATCTCTTGCTCTTAATTATATTTTATTAGGTTTAATTTCTCTTAGTTAGTATACAGAATCTATCTTTCATGAATTCAAGAATCTATCTTCGTTAATATGCTAAGCTAGAAGGTTCCATATTATGTGACTAATGGTACTGAAAGCTGGGAAGGGGTTGATTATACGGAACTGAGAGAATATATACTACATTTTCTTTTCTTCAGCCAATATTATATTGGAATATGCATGTTAGAAAGATCATTCAGAATTACTTTTGTTCAATTTTTATGTGTAAGAACCCCTTATGTAGCTTCAAGTCAAAATCAACCACTTAATATAAGACTCGTTTACAAACATATTGTCACAGACCTAAACACAAATACATGCTGCTGTGAGTTCTCCTATAACTGAAATTAACTTAATTTCACTAAAAATACTAATTAAGGTTGTATCTACCTTCAATTTTTTCCTGCAGACCCAAACTCTTGTCATTGTGAGTCTCTCATAGTCTCTAAGCTCAAATTTAGTTATCGGCCAGTTGGGCAGCTCCTTGTGAGTGAGTTACATAAAGACGTGAGCAATGAACATAAGACCGTTAGCAAATTACTGTATAACTTAGTAAAAGGTGGTTACAGTGGGAGGAAAGTGCGATTTCAGGCAAACTTTATTAAAGTTCAGCTGAACATATGCATATAATGTATAAAGGCTCCGATTAACTTCTTCATGAACAATTATAGGAAAAGAAAATGAGATAAAAATGAATTGGATTTTTCTAAGAAGTTAAAAAAGACAATTTCTATAGAAGTTGAGTATATAGATTTATTTTAACTTGTTGGAAAAATTAAGTTCATTTTTCTTTTATATTTTTATATTATAAATGTTTATGAGAAAATTTATATATCCAAATCGTCGAACCTTAATGAATTTTCAAACATATTAAGAAGCTTATGTGATTAATTTGCCAGGCATGAGAACATAAAAATGGATATGAGAGAAATTTAATCTATCAAAATATTCTCCACTTTAAATGTGTTAACACGAAAACTAATAGCTAAACATAGAAAAAAAAAATATTTTGTCTTCATTTTCTTTTTCTTTTTTAAATGAGGAAACAAACGTTTAAATCTAGCTAATACCTTTAGAAAACTAGTATATATAGTACTCCACTAGCTAGCTAGCTCAGATCTAAATTCCTTAAACTGATTCTAATCATGAAGTCATGAGTTTATTATTTTCAAGTTGGTCCATCCGCAGCTAAATCGATGCATATATATAGAATTTTCCGTAGAAACGTGATACAAGAAGAATGTAAGAACTGAAAAAGAAAAACGCAAACAGCGGAAGACAATAATTGACTATGAAATATTAATCACTCTTCATGTCTAATAATTGAGTCGAAAGTTGTATTCTAGAGAGGCACCTATTTCTAGTTTACAACAAGAAAATCGAAGCACTGTTCATGACATGGAGTTTCTGCCTCAATGTGCAATGTGTAACATATATATAGTATGGGAATTGTGTAGTTGTCAAGGGGAGATTTGTTGTGTAGGTCAATTTTGTTGATTTTTTTTATCAACAGATGAATAATGTTATTGTTTACGAATAATGATCAAGTACAGATAATAATTCTTCGTAATTAAATTTCTATCAAAGATTCTCATTAATCTCATCACATCAAATGTCTGCTCCACGTACACAAGTGCAGCAGCCAGTGAGAAATTTGTTTCTCACGTGTGAAAATGACAAGGATTAGGCAATCAAAATAGAAAAATATACCTCGAGAGCAAGAAAAGTCTTTAGATGACACGTTCAGCCAGGAAGTTAATCAACGGTTATGTTGAAGGTTTTTGACAAATAGGGAAGTTTTGGTACATGTACAGTTTAAAAGTTTCGTAGATGCCTTTCTAATTCTAGTTAGTTAATTTCTTGATCTGCCAGTTTGTGACTTTTATTATAAGCAGCTTTAGGTGCTAGTGTGACCCCTTTTTTGACAAAATTTTGACTGAGACATTCAAAAGTAAAATTAAAAACATGGAGAACGTTGGATATTCTATAAATTAAATTAAAATTAATTTACATAAATTACCTTAATAATTAAGACATTACATTTTTCACTATATAGTTACATGATATATAGCTAGCTTTTGTGATAGTATGTTCCATATGAAAAAGCTAGATTTCATAGAAATCCTTGAAGACTATCTTGCTTATAGAGTAAACATGTTAATTATGCCTCTTAAAGTTGGTTAGTTTTTCCATATTTTCGTAACCAGGAGATATATATGTACAGAGTGTTTAATCTATCAGTGAATCAACATCTAGAGGCAAATGATGGAAAAACAGCTGTAATAATGTCAATCAGTGAAAAGAATATGCAGACAAAATAGTTAATAGAGATCACTCTAAGTGGATGCTATTAGATTGAACATGCATAATCATAAAGGCTATATCTTCCAATTGATTAGTGCTAACTCCATTTTGATTCTATGCATATCGATCTCACTCATAATTTTCAAATAATCTTGCGTTCAATTTTGCTTTCACATCAGAAATATACTTTTGATGAAAAGATAACTAAGGAAATATAAACCAACAAATGGGCATTAGTTCCAATAAAAGATTGTTCTAATTTCAGACGAAGAATTTCTTTCAACTGTAATGTTAGAATTCAAATCCTAAAGTCTTTAAAAAACTATTTAATCATCACATTTAACTCAAGTGTTACCTTGTTAACTGCTTTGTGGTAGATATATAGGGTCAAATATATTAATTAAAAATAAAAATGCAGCGTTAATTTTTTATTTATTTTTAAAATCAATACACTCCACATGCATATAATATTATACAGTATTTTTTTTATACTTTAAGTAAGAAATATAAGTAGTTTAGATTCAAGAAAAAAAAGTAAATTATAAAAATAAATAAAAATAATTTAATTTATAGCATAAATAGTAAATATTTCAAACGAAAAAATAGTATTAAAAAATAACTAAAGTTAAGATTATTTTGAGAATTTGAAATCATAAAATAAAAAAAGTTTTATTTTGAAACATATATATAGTTAGTGTCATTTAGGCACCATAATTTGACTCTGCCAAATTAGCTTTAGTCTTGTACTTAAAATAGCATTGCCCACGTCAACACTAATATTAGTGTCATTCTTTTTTTAATAGTCATAAATTTCATTTTAGAATCGACCACACTAAGCTAATGTTAAATGGAAACTTTGACAAAAATTAATATCCACAACTAGAAAAGTTTGATTTAAAGACGAAATTTAGAGATGGAACCTATTCTGTCTCTGCCAGTGACGGAAACAGAGACCAAATTTAAGAGGCAGAGACGGATAAAATATGAATTTTAGATACGAATTTTAGAGACGAAGACTCCATCGCTTTGACTTACCCCTGATTCATTTCCTTCACTTGTTTGAGTATGGTAGTTAGAGTAATCATCTGGTTCATTTCGGTTACTTGTTTTGTTTTTATTAACTTTTTATTCCATTTTCTTCTAGGAAAAAAAATATTACAACCAAGTTTAGCATGAGGCATGCCAAATTTGTATCTTGTAGGCGAGGATCCATGGTCCTTTTGCTAAATGAGGTAGGAAATTATTATCTGTTGACCTTGTATTGTATAGGTGATAAATTCAGATTTGTTAATGATTATAATTATAATTATAATGACTAAAAGTGGTGGGCATATTCTCTCTTTTGAATGTGAACAGATTAGAGTATCTACTCTAATCTATGACTCCAAGTAGTTGAAGTTCGATGTACTTAGATATTTTCTACTTTATGTATCTAAGCTTATCTAATCCTTTGCATACTAATTTTGTTGCTGCCAAAGATATTGGCTATGAAGTTTGAAGGTCCACTCTTAAAGTATCTTAGCTACTTGTGTTCTGTGTTTGACAACATAACATATCCTCTTAACTCAAGGGCTTTTTAAATTTGGCTTTGACAGCTTGAATAATTGATATATAAAGTTCTGATATTAACGACAGGGAATCTTGAGAACGCAAACAGAGATTCTTGTGGATGTTTTATCCCCATATGATAATTTAATTTTATGAGTAAATGGATCTCCAGTTTACAACTAACATTGTTATTGCCTTTTATTTTAGTTTTTGATTTTATAAAACTTATAATTTAATGTTTGCATGATTTTGTTTAATAGGATAAACAAATGGGAAATGAAGAGTGTGTTAGAGGAAAATAGCTCTTTTATTTACAATGGCTGCCACAATATACTTCACCACCATATTACAACTAGAAACTTTTAGTTGTAACTATGAATTGAGTTTGAGAAGTTCTGTTTTAAAGTAATGTCATGGATTACTTGGTGTTTTTCTTGTTGTGTCTTCCCTTTCCACGATGTCTTTAATGCTTGTGAATTTTTCTTCTTTCAATATTTTATGTTTTACCATATGGTTAAGCATGTACACATGCATTAGTATAAGGTTGAAAAAAAATTAAACACGTTCCTCATTCAGGCTTCATTTTAGAGCAGACCATTTTAGTGTTGTATAGCATGTGTTTTTAGCTGGCTACCATTAGCAAAGTATAAGTTTGTACTTAATATTTTTTTTGGAATCATTTTTTTTTTTAAAACAATGATGTGTATATTAAAAATAAGGAGGGCACTCAGGCCTTACATCATCATCAACAATATTAACAATTTGAGGGATCACCTCAAACCAGACAGTATATCAGGATTCAAAAATGTTAACTTAGCTAAAGCATCTGCTCCTCTATTAGCATGTCTATTCACATAAGATAAAACATTCAAGAAGGTGCTTCTTAACAGAAAAGCACAGTCCTGAATAATCCCTGCAAAATAGCTATTCAAAGAAAAAAATTAATTAGTTATTAAATTGATGAAAGTATAAATTTAAGTTATTCATGAGTTTAATTGTGATTCAACTATAGTTTAATTGATAATAATTTAGCACATAATTTTAATATTATGTAATATATTCATTAATAAATTAACATAAAATTGTAAAAAAAGTTAAATAAATTTTTTAATTAATATATAAAGATTAAAATGTTGTATACATTTTAAGATAAAATATTTATAATAAAAGGTTAAATAATAATAATAATAATAATAATTCATAAATAAAATTATTTGATCATTATCTATATATTATTAAAAACTGTTCAGCAGCTTACCATGTGTGAACGGGAGAGTGCAACATTATTATTATTTCTTTACATGTTTTTCCTATTTTCTCAGTTTAATTTTTCTAAGAACCGTGTTTTTCACGGTTCCACGGCTAGTTTATTATAATATTAAAAATTATTTGTCTACTTTTTCTGTGAAAGTTTAAGCTATTTTTTTATCATTAATTTTGAGCGATTTTAGATTAATTTGATCGTTTTTGACTGCTTTTCCCTTCTGTCGATTTTTTAAGTTGTATAAACTTAATAATTCTATTAGTTCATTAATCTCCCATTCAAATTGACCGGTCCATTTCTACTTTTCATTTTACGATTAGAGTTTAAAGAATAATGGAGTCAACCAAAAATGAACAATTAATGGGTATATATGCATTAACAAAATTTCACACAAATATCGATAGAAATAATAATTAATGTCACTGTGAAATATGAATTGAACACTGTTTTTAAAGATAAGAAAGGCATTGTGAGTCATCCTCTTGTCTCTTCTTTTCTGTTTTTACCTGCAGGGATGAACAACTATTTTTTTCTGTTTTTACCTGAAGGGATGAGCAATTATTTTTTTTATAAACAGAAAGGGTGTAATTTTTCTCTCATCAAATTTATTTATTTTAAAGATAAAATAATACATTTAATTATTATTTATATTTAAATCCATCAACTCCTTGATAAAAAAGAAATCCATCATTTATATTTAAAATTGGAGATTAAATTTTGAATTCAAGTATTAAATTATTTACACTAATAAATTTTTATGACGAGTAAACCATCTTAAAGCTGGACTCTCACACATTCAATCTTTTTATTTACATCTTTTTTTCCCGTTTCCCATCTTGTCATATATTGGGTGTCAAGTCAACCAGTGTGACTTAATTGAAAAGAAGCGAATCCATTCTTTCTGTCTGTAACATTATAATTATAACTAGTGGGTAAAGTGTTTTTCTTTTTCGATGTTGCAAACTTTTAAATATTTAATATAATGCTGCTGATTCATGTAATCGGTAGTAGAGATAAATTATCATTTTATGGTATATTTGTTTGTGAAAAAATAATTTTTTAAGCAATGATGTATTTTTATTTAATTAAAAAGAAAATAAAAAATTCTGAATGTAAAATGTCAGATTTTCTTTCTTTCTTTTTCTTTTTACCTGGTTTTTTCCCAACCTAGCAAACGCAGGTTTTTTTTTTTTTTACATGAAATGCAGGGTTAATTAATCCTTCCCGTAATGATGCTATTGCTATATGATAAATTATGCCCGAGTAAACAGTGAAATTTTTACTGAATGCACCTCAATTAATTAGCATGGTAGCTTATATTATGTTAAATTATTCTCTAATCTTCTAGATAAAGCTTAATATGAGTGAATCAGAAGAAGCCAGTCTTTCGATTCTCAGTAATATTTTAGCTTATATAAAAAAAAGCTACCATGTATACTTGATTGGTATTTGTTTAATCTATTACTAAACAAAAAAAAACGTCTTTATTAATAATTTAGCAATAGATTATTTTTTTCTTAATATAATCTTTATATAAAAAAAATAAAATCACTAATATCAACACATTATGAGTTTGTTTAAAAAACACATTATGAGTTTATGCTAACATTATGATCTATTATTAAATAATTCCTTTAACCAGACTCAACTCTTTATTAATTTTCATATAATGTAGTTTTAATTATTTTGATATTTATTCTTTGATCAGGGTATTTCCATGTGAGAATGGATTTTCAACAGTGATTTTTTTATTGTATAATTACATTTTAGAATAAAGTAAAAGTTTACAAGAATAAATAATGAAATCATGACACTTAATTATGTAAAAAAGATCATTGGAGAGAATCTCTTCCCGATATATATATATATATATATATATATATACACATATATTTATAAATAAATAATAGTTTAAGTTAAACTCCTTAAAATTGTCGCGTTTAGGAACTCTTGTAATAACTGTCCTTACCAAACAGCACATATTATAATATTAAGCACTAAAGGCAACCTTTTTTATAAAGGTAAATTACATCATATATATATATATATATATATATATATATTTTAAATGGTACTCGATTAGTACATGCAAAATTGTTAATGCAGGTTGGCAAAAAAAAAATATTGTTATGAAACATATGCATAAAACAAGAAATAATAGCAACCATATAGTGATTCAATCAAAATCAAATCTTAAATTCAAGTAGTTGATAATTAATTTTGGTATATACTAATTAAAGGGGCATCCGGTATAATATCCACCTTACACAAACAGAATAACAGATACACCTGTCACTAATTAAGGAAAAGCAGCTCTTTTTTTATAAAAAAAAAAAAAATCAGCAAAAAATTATATTAAATTGGGTCCAATGGGTACCACATATCCTTACATCTACACATGCCAGAAACATAACTTTCCCACAAGCTAACTATTCGTTACTTTGTATTTAAATCTAAATCAATTTAAATAACACTTAACCGTAGCAAGGTCCATGTTCCCTTTCCCCACTGATACATGGCTATGAAGTTAGAAGATGACAGTTTTCATCCATTCAGGCGAAAAATATTGTGATCATAATCAACCATTCCAAAATCTACATCCCAATCCACTTACTTCAATCACATCCTTATCCCACTAGACATGCATGTTATGGGCAGCTCTTTTAAAAAGGGAAAAGGAAATGGGAAATATTCGCAACTTGATTGGAAAGTTGTGGTCTGTTGGTTGGTAACATTTGCTTCCGGACGAAAAAATTCTGTTTAATTTGATCCTCGTGTTTGCCTTCAAATTAAAGTAGTCAATATGGCCACATGTTTTTTTTCTTCTCAAAGGTAAAAGTTAATCTGAAGAAGATCGATATTATTACCGTTACATGTGGCATGGGGATAAAATCACATTTATTGATAAAATATTTTAAATCATTTTTTGAGGCAAAATGAGTTTATTATATTACAAGAGTTAGAGAGTACCCATCCCATAACAGAATGTAGTATAATCCAAGCATTCAAGGTAATCAAAGAGAATGGAACAAGACCAAACGTTGTGATGTTACGTCTGATAGAAACCTAGCTCTCAAGTTTCTGGACTAAACTAATTAAAAGCACATATTAGTTAATCAAATGTGAAATAAATAGGACTGAAAATTACTTCTAATTATATAAATGGGGTCAAAAGAAAATGTCATTTGCAGTTTTAACAACAATTTGCTTGTGCTGATAGAGATTCAGTAATTCCTAAATCTTAATGTAAAGAATTTTAAAAAAAAAAAACAAAAATGTGAATTGTGAATGATTAGTGGTCGAAATATGAAACAAAAGTTTAATCTTGATATAATTTAAAATAATACATTTTTCTTTATCACAAGTTAACGAGAAGAGTTGTTTATTGACTCTTCCAAACTCGTACTCTCTCCCACTATAAACAGTGTGTCGAATTAGTTTAGGAGCTTAAGAACCGATAACTATTTATAAACATTTTATCATCAAGAATACATTTACAAGCCTTTATTACACCGCAATAAAAATATATTAACTAATAACAACTATTCATAAAAAAATAAAATTTAACCATTGTCTTAATTAAATGCAGTACTTGTACGTAACATTTCATTCTAAAATTGTTTGAGTCAAGACCTACAGGTCTGAGGTATTGGAATATTATTAGTTTATGATAATAATTTATACTAAAAGTGGATATATTTTGTCTGAAATTAAGAAATCAGAAACACCTTCTACCTTGCGTTACATTCCCTAATCAGAAAGTGCTACTTACCGTTTATTACAAGGCAGTCTCCAATCGCTAAAATCCATTTGCTATTTTGGCTAATGCTTAAACAACAACGCTCATACGAAAGCCCCCATGAAGGTTTATTAAACACAAACCTAACCTAAGGAACATATAATAGACCCACCCAAGAGATCTCTTTGAGGTTTCTCATCAAACACCTTTAGCCAACATTAATGGCACCTTCACACAAGTTCTTTTGTTCCTCATCTTCTTGATCCTAGCGGTGGATGCCAAACACAAAAGGCACAAAGTCAAGACGAACAATGTTTTTCACAAGATTCCCGGAAATCCAAAATATCCAATTCCTATTAACGGAGCTGAGCTGAAAGCAGGTGTTGCGGATGGTGGTAATATAGCCATGCCCGAATTTGAAACAAAATACCTAGGGAAATGGGAGTTGATTAATACGCAATCGGGTGTATCCGCCATGCAAATCAATTTGATGCCCAATAACAAGATACTTGTATATGATGCCACCGTTTACCGTGTCTCTAGACTCCCATATCCAAAAGGGATGCCATGTGTTCAATGGCATGATGATAACCTTAAGATAGACAAATAAGATTGTTTTGCTCATTCAATGGAATACGATATTGAGACTAATCAAGTTAGACCACTCACGGTTAGTGCCATCTTTATATATTTCCTCTTTTCACACATTACTACAAAATTAGCTTAGTGTTGTTTAATTAAAATGTGATATATCATACTAATAACATCATCTACTAATAATAAATGAGTGTTTAATAACTATACATTCACAACCAATTAAAAGTTATCATTGATGTAATTTTTAAGTTGATTATTATAAAAATTAAAAAACTTATCATATATAATAATTTATAATTAAATAACAATATGTAAAACACTTTCTATTTCATCAAATTTTCACTCAATTTCTTTTCTTATGTCCTTTTTCATTTGCCATCATATCATGTATTGTATTTATCATTTTTTTTCTCTCCTCTTTGATTTTCTCTCTATCTCTCCCATCCTTCCACTCATAGAGCCGAAAATCTTGTTCCTTATGTAAACTCATGATTGTATTTTTATTAGATTAGATTAGGTAAATTTGTACAAATGAAAGGAAACCTAATGTTCAACCATGATGAAACATTTTTCTTTTTCGTGACACACTTTCAACTTAATTAAAGGGTACAAAAATGTATAGAATCGATTAAATGCATTAATGTAAACCTTAATTTGGTGCAGGTAAAGACAGATCCATGGTGCTCATGTGGATTGTGGAGGACTTACACCTGATGGTACCCTAGTTGTTGCCGGTGGTTTCGCAGACGGAGGGAAAACCTCCAGATACTATGGCGGTCAACTTGATTGCCAAGACTGTGACTGGAGGGAATAGCCCGATAAATTAAAAGAGCCTAGATGGTACGTACATACAATATTTATACTATAATCAAAATTAATATTTTTACTTAAATCTTATGCAATGTTTACTTAAATTAGTGTCCATTATAAGTTTCTAATTGCACGCTTATATTTATATATTAGTTTTATTCCCTTGTCATCAAGATATTAGAGTATTATAGTCTCTTTAGATACAAAATTAGAAATCTTTTTAATAATTTTTTAGAATTTTTTTATTAAAAATATTTTTATATTTTTAATAAAAAAAAGTTTTGATAAACACTTATATCTTATATACAAACAGCTTTTAAACCAATTAACATGTTTGTATTTTCCTACAAAAACCATGCATTATTGGTTTGGTTGTTCTACTACTCTTGTATATGCTAGGTATGCTACTCAAGCAATTCTTACCAATGGAGAGTACATTGTGATAGGAGGTCGTAGATCTTTCAGCTATGAGTTCTTTCCAAAGGAAGGCCAACCTAGTGAGAAACCCATATTTTTCCCATTCCTCTATGAGACCCCAGACATTGATGAAAACAACCTTTACCCTTTTGTCCACCTCTCTTCCGATGGCAATCTCTTCATCTTCGCCAACAACCGTTCCCTCCTCCTCAACCCTACCACCAACAAAGTGGTCCGCACCTTCCCCGTCCTCCCCGGCGGTTCCCGGAACTACCCGGCTTCCGGCATGTCCTGCATCCTCCCTATAAAACTCGACGGCGCCGAACTAAGTAGTGCCGCCATCAAGGTAGAAGTCCTTGTATGTGGTGGAAACAGTCATGATAGTTTCATCTTAGCCGAGACTAAAAAGGTTTTCGTGCCAGCTATCAAAGATTGTAGTAGAATGGTGATTACAGACCCTAACCTTCAATGGGACAGTGAAGAGATGCCTTCAGGGAGAACCATGGGGGATTCTCTTATCCTCCCTAATGGACAAATTAATCTTGTTCATAAATGGTGTACAAAAGGGTACAGCTGGATGGTCGGATGCTGATGAACCTAACTTCACACCAGTGTTGTATTTGGCTGAAAATCCTAAGGGTCAAAGGTTTAAGGTTCTGAAGCCTTCCCAAATAGCTAGAATGTACCACTCAACCTCAGCAGTGCTTCCTAGTGGCAAAATTTGGGTTGGTGGTTGCAACACACATGATACTTACAAGGACAAGGATAAGTTCCCAACTGAGACTAGGATTGAGGCTTTCTCTCCTCCTTACTTGGACCCAAAACTAGACAAATATCGACCCCAAATTGTTGAGAAATCTTCGGATCGAGAAGAAGTTGATGTATGGAAACAACTTTGAGCCACAGTTCAAGATGCAAGATATGGACCAGAAGTTGACCAAGCAAGACATTAAGGTTTCCATGTATTTTCCTCCTTTCACCACTCATGGCTACTCTATGAATCAAAGGTTGTTGTTTCTCAAGACTTTCATTGTTCAAAACTCTGAAGGAATTTACAAAATTATGTCCAAGGCACCAGCTTTCCGTGAGGTGGCTCCCCAGGATATTACTTGCTCTTCATTGTCCATCGTGGAGTTCCCAGCAAGGGAATGTGAGTGCAAATTGGGGGGTAGGGTTATTAATTACTTACTAGCTCAATTTCAAGGCACACATGCATGGAGATTTTTGCGAACCTGCTTCTGTGCTAGTTTTTTTTTTAATATCTAGGAAATCCTCATTTTTGAATTACAAAAAAAAAATATAGAGGAAGAGAAAGTGGAGTTAATTATCGCACCCTTCTCTAGTCATGTAAAAGTTGAATTATTTTAGTTCATGTACAAATAATTAGTTTGTCAACTTCTACATGGGAAATATATAATGTAGGCTTCTTCGAGTAAAGAACATGATCTAAAAGATGTCTTAGTTTTATTGTGTACCCGATTTGAACTTGTGACCTCGTAGCAATTATCCAAACTACCTACTATATTAGGTCAATTTTAGTAAGTACATTTTTTAATATTAACTTGAAAGTAGAATTAATTTTGCATAATTGCATTTATATATTTTCTTTTGAACTAGCTTTAATTATAAAATAAATTGGATAGAATTCATTAGTTAATTTTTCAAATTTCAAGTGATTTGCCATACAGAAATTTTTTAAACTTGCCTCGTTATACTTAGTGATTGATTTAGTGTAATAGCAAGAAAAGAATAAAGAAAATAGATACATCGCTTGTAGGCCAGAAGATATTGATGAGAAAAAAAAGAAGTAGTTTTTTTACTAGTCATTTTAATTAACTTATAATTTATTTCATTAATTTATAAACTTATTTAATCAAGAAAAAAATATGGTAAACAATATTATCTCACTATCTCTTGTGGTATTTTTATACGTTGTTTGAATTTATAATTTATAATTTTTTCTTCAATTTTATGCTCAATATTTTAAGTAAAATCTATTTTATAATATTATATTATTATTTTAAATCATTATACTATTTATTTTATTAAAATATTTTATCTTTAAATAAAAATGATAAGAGTTCAAAATTAACTAAAGAAATGTAAAACTATAGTTATTTTAAAACATATGTTTTTTCTAAAATAATGAACTTATATAAATATATAATTTTACGTCACCTTATAATTATTAGCTAATTTAACTACTAATTTTACCAACAACAAATTTTATATGTAAGTTAATTAAGGAAGTTGAATGAGTGAATATATTTTAATTATATATCTATAAGCGGGAGTTTGGTAGGAAAGGAATTTTTCAGTGTTAGCTAGAAATTATGAATCCTAATAATCATGTTTTTTGGAAATCATTAAAATCTATTTGGTTGATCATGAAAATATTTAAATAAATTTTCTAAAAATTAAAGAATTATAGAATATTTTATCAGTTATTTTAATTATATATCATATTCATAAGAATAATATGATATTTTTACTTTAATAAAAGAAAAATTAAACTAAAAAAAAGTAAGATTCTCATCTTCCAATAAAAAAGTTTTTGTGAAACATGAGAAATTAAAGGTTCCAATCCAAAAATTTTCAGAAAACTCAATCATCTTCCATACCAAATGCCTCCTAAGTATTTATGTAAGTGGTTGTTGAGTCTATTAATTTTGTATGCCCCTTGGACTGGAATGATATTTCCTCCCCCCTTAAATTTTATATAAAAAATATATAAAAAAAACTGTTCTAGCTTAATCGATCTTAAAAGAAGGAGCTAGCATGTAGACCTTGGTAAAGAATCAACAATGGTAGCTGGATAGTCCAATATTGATTTGTTATTGATTTGTTATCTCAGCCTAAGGTGATGGCATATTGATAGTTTGTTAATTTTTTGTTAACAAGAGTGATTGATTCCTTAACTTTTCCCTCCTTTTCTTCTTTCTTAACCATCCAACAAACCTTATGTTTCCGTATATGGATAGTGTACCAATATAATTAGACTATTTAATAGTTAAACCTTCTTCAATTGTATTATGATCTACATTATTGATTTGTTATCTCAGGTGGTATATTGATAGTATACCAATTAGGGTGTACCGAAACTATGAAAATGAGGGCATTGCTTACCCAAACAAGCAAGGAATGAGGGTTTATACTAGCCTGTGGAATGCAGATGATTGGGCCACTAGAGGTGGGCTTGTTAAGACCAATTGGAGTGGTGCACCATTCATAGCCAGATTTAATCATTTTAGAGCAAGGGCTTGTAAGT
>PYAF01006234.1:1487863-1498500 GCA_007407185.1 Glycine tomentella | reverse complement strand
TAATGATACAATAATTTTTTCATTTAAACATAATTTATACCATATATATAGTATATTACCACTGACAATTTATATAATACATAATATTCTGTCGTTATTTGTTTTGTTATCCAGTAAACACAAAAAATAAGTTAATAACTTGAATAATGTTATATTTTCCTATTTTATCTTCCTACAAACTTTTATACTATCTCTTTTGATAAGTATTAAATAAAAAAATAAAAAAAATTAATATCTTGAAACTTGAAAGTTTTAACGCATCTAAAACTTATCATAAAGTAATAAAATAATTTGTAAGATAATTAGAATTATTCTGATAACTTATCAGTTATCATGTTTTTATCCTATTTTATTATTATCTTGGCCTCATTTCATATCCTTACTATCAAACCAGTCCTAGATCTTAAAAATGTAGCAGGATTGAACTTTCCGAAAAAGATTCTGACGGTGGAACCAGGAAACAACCTAGAACCGGGTCCGGTTGGGCCGTTGGCCGGGGTTGGAGTGAGACAAAATTGAAAGGACAAGAATACCCCCCCGGGTGCATATTTGGGTTGTTCTGTTATGAGCCAGTGGTTTTCGTTTCGGTGGTGTTGCTCTGAGATCGAAGCGTTTCTTTGGTATTGTTAATATAGAAGCCGCTCATACATAGATAGATAGGGATAGGGATAGGGTTAAGGCCATGGAGCGCATCATCGGCGCCAAGTACAAGATAGGTCGCAAGATCGGAAGCGGATCCTTCGGCGAAATCTACCTCGGTCTCTTTCTCTCTCTCTCTCTCTGTCAATTTTTCTTCACAAATCTTAATTCCTAATTTTTGTTATTGTTTCTTTCGATGTTGATGCTATTATGTTCTCATTGCGATTCAATTCAATTTAATTCTGCAGCGACTCATATTGATACCTTCGAGATCGTCGCCGTCAAGATTGTATGCTACTCCTACGCTTTTTTTTTTAAAAAAAAAAAAAATTAATTAGTGCAGTTTCAGCTTCGTTTCGTAATTATCTGATTTTTTTTTTGCGTAATCATGCGTTTTAGCGGATTCGGATTCTTAAACTCTTCGATTTTTGTTTTATTGTTTATTTTTTGCAGGAAAACGGTAAAACGAAGCATCCGCAATTGCTTTATGAGGCCAAGCTCTACAATATTCTTCAAGGAGGAAGTATGCTCTTTTTTTTTTCTTTTTCTTTTTTCTTAATAGCTTGGTGCAATTTGAATTATTCTTTTAAATAATTGTTAGTATTGTGCATTTTTGTATGTGTGGGTAAGTGAATGAATGAGTTGGTGTATCCGTGTATGGACTATGGAGTTGGAGAGTTTTACTTTTTGAGGAGCTTGGTGAGGTTTGAAGATTTTGAATTTCTTTCTTTTTTTTTTTTTTTTTTTGGAATCCAGGTGGAATCCCGAGCATAAAATGGTGTGGTGTAGACGGGGAGGATAATGTGCTTGTTATGGACTTGCTGGGACCTAGTCTTGAGGATCTTTTTGTCTACTGTGGAAGAAAGTTCTCTCTCAAATCCGTGTTGATGTTGGCCGATCAAATGGTAACCGGTCATCTCTTTTAATTATTGGGCATATGGTTTACAATGTTGTCTGCAAATTGTTCATGATGGGTTCAGCTCAAAGGACAGCAAGTCCTCTTCCCTCTTGCCTCTTGACCCTTTAAGTCCTGTCCTCCCAGCCTTATTCTTTTATTTAGTCTCGTGGAAAATTTTGCAGTCAGTGTCGCCTTGTTATAAATCTTGTTATGTGTGTGCAGTTGATGATAACTTTTATTATTATTATTATTATTATCATTATTATTATTATTATTTTGTGCAGATGACTAGAATAGAATATGTGCATTCTAAAGGATTCCTACACAGGGATATAAAACCTGACAACTTTCTCATGGGACTTGGTCGGAAGGCAAACCAGGTGACTATCCTGTTGTGGTTTGGTCTTCATTTGGAGTTGACTTGCATTGTCACTCCCTCAGTTATTAGTTGGCATCAAATTAAATATACATGATCATGGTGTACTTGACAGGTTTATATAATTGATTTTGGGCTTGCAAAACGATATAGGGACTCCACAACTAATCGCCACATTCCTTACAGGTTTCTAACTTTCTACTATAGTATTCCATTGAATTCTCTCTATCTCTCCTCCTTTTTTTCTTTTTGGGTTTGATCCCATTTCTCAATCACTTTTCATGAATAACACAATATTTTTGGAGTATTTCATATTTTGTTTCTTCTCTTTTCATCCCTGGTAAATTTGCCAGAATTAATAATAACAAATTGTACCGCACAGGGAGAACAAAAACTTAACAGGGACTGCACGCTATGCTAGTTGCAATACTCATCTTGGGATTGGTACGTCGGACGAAGTTATTTAAGCCCCTCACTCCAAATAAAATTCAATTTTTGTTTATGTTCAATTTCTATTTTTTGGTAGAGCAAAGTCGACGGGATGATTTGGAGTCACTCGGGTATGTGCTTCTGTACTTCCTTAGAGGAAGGTATGACATTATAATCTAGATGTTTTGCTTTCATGAGCATTTTTTTAATCTATTGAGAGCCATATAATGAAATGTTCTAACTTGTAATGACTGAACATTTGTGTTTAGCCTTCCTTGGCAAAACCTAAAGGCTGCAACAAAGAAGCAAAAGTATGACAAAATATGTGAGAAGAAAGTATCAACTCCTATTGAGGTAAGTGTTTGGACATTTATTTGATGTGTAGGGTTTTGATCACAATTCTTATTCATTTGTTATTTTCACAGGTATTATGCAAATCTCATCCTGTAGAGTTTGCTTCATACTTTCATTACTGTCACTCTCTGACCTTTGATCAGAGACCTGATTATGGATTCTTGAAGCGCCTTTTTCGGGACCTATTTACTCGAGAAGGTGATTATTTTGATGATTTCTTGAGTAATATGGAATCAAATTACCTGCAGAATTGTGTTTATATTCCTTTGAATATGGAAGTTATTATTATTATAATCAAAACTTGGGATTCAACATATCGTTTAGTATGTCAAAAGAAAGGAAGTGGGTTTTTTAAAATAAAATTCATGTTCAAATGTGGTGACAGTAGCAATATTTGTTGTTGTTTTCATATCTACATTTATGTAATTTTCCTTTTCTATTTCTCCTTATTGGTATATGCAGGTTATGAATTTGATTATGTATTTGATTGGACTATTTTAAAGTACCAGCAGGCACAAAAGAATAGAGCCCAGCCTCGCATATCTGTAAGTATATTTCCTTTACATGAATAGAGGTTTGAGTCTTCCCATGCTTATAATACTCATTTTGTCATATTGCAGACGGTCCCTGGAACAAGTAGCAGTCCTGCAATGCCGATGGATGTGGACAACCATCGAGGTTGGTGCATCTGAAATTAGTTACATAATTTTTTGTGATTCTGCATAAACAATGTTGTGTTCAGTATTACTTATTGGCAGGTATCAATGCTTATTCAGGGGATGTCTCAGCAGAATGTATTAAATCAGGCTATGTTACTGGTTCTGGTGTTAAAATTCAGTTTAAATCACCAGTTGGTAAAAATTTGGGCTCTGAAAAGCCTCTGGACAAGAATGTAAGTCATCTTTGAGTAAATAGTTATAAATTTTTTATAATGACTGTCTTGCAAGTTGCAATGCTAAAGTTACAATTCATTGGTTGCATGCTATTATGTTTCAAAATTATGAAATAGATCAGTGTTTAACATTTAACAAGCATGATTTAATTAATTTCTTCATTTACTTTTAGATTTTTGGTGAAGCGAATATACCCGCTACTTCATGCTCTATTGCTGGTACCTCAAGAAGGAACACCTTGAAGCCTGCCTTGTCCAGTGAAGCTCCTAAACCTGGACATGGGCAAGGAAGTAATAAAATTGGCCCTTCAAGTAGCTGGATTTCATCTGTGCAGCGCATATCTTCTGCCAAATGAATGCCCAATATGGTAATTTTCTGGTTCATAATAAATGTGCTGCAGCAAGTGTTATTGTCTCTATGCCCCACTTCTATCATTGACAGTTTATATTATGTGTTTTTTCAGGTTTGATTCTGATCAAGAAGATTCCCTGTATGCATTCTGCAAATCTGTGGTATTTGCTTGCTTCAACTGTAAATTTTTGGTCATGAATTTTCAAATGTTCTATCCAGGGAGACTGCAAATTGCTGCAAGGTTGATAAATTTCAAAGCTCATCTTCTGAGACCATCTTGTGTTGCTTTTTTCCTAAGGTGACTGCAAACGATTGTTTGGTATAAATTACAGACTACCCAGGCTTGGCTGCTTTGCTGTATATAGATTTGAAATGTGACACGCAGCAATCTTGTGTATCCATGTTTTTATGTAAAATTAATGCGTGAATGTAGCCCTGTTTCCCCTTTTTGTTACTTGATGATAATTATCATTGGGCCATGTTATATGGTGACTCAGTTTCGTTTAAATTGATTGACGATATTATGAATTGTTGGTGTATTTTCAGTTGGTTCTGTTAAGTTATATTTGATTTTAGTTTTTTTGCTTTTGCTGGTAATTTATTTTAACATGGTTATGCTATTTTCACTGCCTAAATAATATACCATGTAATTGTATATCATGCTTTGAAGCTTTTCCATAAATGTTTCTTTGAATGTGGGAAAATCTAAACTGGAAAAGTTTTTCTCATTAATATTAAATCAATTATTTTGGTGTTCTGACTTCTTTCATTGCCGTCATATCATTTGCCTTTGATGATGCTAAGTTGATATTCCTGTTAATGTGGTCATGTTTTCAGAGAATATAACCATCATATCAGAGGTAGAATTTTGCCAGAATGATCCCTGAAATAATGGTTTCTTAACAGACATCAAAGATAGTTTTGGTGGCATATATCTAATACTTACCAAACATATGATTGTGTTGTGTTAGCCTATGAAGTTACTTAATTATTAAGATTTGTTTCTTTTTTTTTGACAAATATCGAGGTTTGTATCTCATCATTAATTTTTTCCATTTTGATAAATATTCAGTCTCTTGCCAGTGTCAAATTTCGAAATTTATTTAATTACCCATACTTGGAACAATCAAAGATTTCCTGCTTTAGATTGCCTCTTGATTTTATCAACTTATTTTTTTGAGTTTTCTAAATTTTCAATTCAAACGTATTGCTCAAGAAGCACTTTTTTACTTGTAGGTAGCTCGAATTTGACTATCAGTCAGATTAACTTGTATTGTCATTCTTGGGATGAATGAAAATCTGGTTTTATTAGTTCAAGGTTTGGATAAATTACTGTATATTTGTTTTTCCTGTGATAAAAATAATTGTATATGAGCATCTCAATTATCAGTTCTCGCTTTCTCTTTTGCAGGATTTCTTTTTTCAACCTATATTGTCTGAAGGATGAAATATGACTGACAGTTGGTATATATGGATGCTATTATCAACTGGAACATACCTCTCCATACAGATTGGGCTGTCTTAGCATTTTGGGAGTACTTCAGTTTTGTGACAAGCTTGAAATGAGAATTGCTTTTGATATGGATGTTGGTTAGCAAAGATAATTCAAGATCTATGATTCTAACCAACATTTTTGTAAGGTTGACAATTCATTTTTCAGTTGATAGACATGATCTATGATCATTGATTTTGTTGCTGGTTACAAGTAGGTCTCTCGAGGAAAGTTATAGTAGAGAAAACAATGCATCTGAAGGAAGCTCAATTTCATATATTGAGAAACATTTGTTCTTAACAGTGTGAAGATGAATATTTAGTTCCTTTTTTTGGATAGACTATATACTTAGTGTCTATTGGTTAGAAAAATTTCCCATGACTTTCATGGCCCATGCCACTCCCATGTGTACAAGTTTAGTACAGTGAGGTCAGCATCACATGTTTTTACCAACATGTATACTGTTTTGCATTATTGTCTAACTACAGACCTTGTCGAATTGATACATGTAACGGTGAACGGAAGCAACACAATGAAACACCTTTGCTACTGTAGATACCCAGAGTGAGGTATTCAAAATTCAAGTTCTTGTTTGGTATGAATGACAAACAAAGTCATTTAAAACATGAATGTGGGGACTCTGAATTCCAAGTTATTCTACATTGCTTGATGTTGGTGTTTCACAAACATCCAAGGCATGAGGTGAAAGGAAATTTTACTTGAAAGCATGGAAAGCAGCATCAGAGGTTCAGCTGGTTATAAATTCTGAATCTCATAAATGAGTACAGATGGCTTTAACGGTTTTTGTTACGTATGCTGACAATTGCATGAAGCACCTATCATCTTTCACCTTTAAAGATCCTTTGTGCCAATTAATGGTCATAACAGAGTCTTGGAAGCAAGAAAAATGACAGAGGGCATTGTGCGTTGACATGAAAAAGGATTATTTCATTCTCTTGGATGCAACCTAGTCTTATATGTAGTTAATCATTATCAAGTCTTTTCGAATAAAAGCTTTTCTGGTAATTATTATTTTTATATATATTATGTTGATTTAGCCTGAATAGACCGAAGCAACTTATATAGTTTGAGTTTGATATTTTGTTGTCATGGAACTTTTCTTTGTAGGTAATTTTTGAAATTGGCCGTAAGAACTAAGCTTACGAATTTTTTAAGAGTGGAGGATCAAATATCTCAATGAAAAAAATGGAGAATTAAAATCATGAATTTGAAAAAATAGAGAGAGAAAAATTACATTTTAGCATTTTTGTTTCCTGTCCAAACATCAAAGTCATGGTGTATTTTTAAGAATAAAGTATAGTTATATGAGTTAACAAATTTATAATTATATATTATTGCAATTTTAATCGTTTAAATAATGATTATAATAATATTTTATCTCGTTTTAAAGAATTAAATCTCTATTTGATTGAAGGCAATGGGCTCTTTGTTGGTTCGTATCTTTTTTATTTGTTCCTCAGTTATTTATTTTATATACTTTTTTTAATAATTTGTTTTGTAAAATATTGGTAAGCTAACTAGTAAGCTAACTACTAATTATTCTTTTTATTTTTGAAAATCTACATTTTTTTTTTCTATATTTCGAGTAATGTAGAATAACCTCATTCCTCAACACGAGAAAATATTTAATCAAATAAAGACTGATTAATGGATAAGTCAAAATGTAAAGTTACTTGGATGTTATTTTTTTATTCTAATTTAATCATATCAAATAGTCATATTGATATGATGACGACCACCATCAACCATCAAGAAAAAGGTTATTTTCTTTCTGTCGTTGCAAGTATATATGGAAACTGTGCAAGGGTAGGGAGTTATTTTGCTTTTAAATTATTGAACACCATCCCCCGTGATGGAAGAATTTTGTGCTAACTAGCATACAAAATAATCAATTGAAAATTTCTCAAGCTCAATATGTCATAATAGGTGTTAGCTAAGACACATTTCAAAAGGTACAAAAAATGGTTGAGCCCATCATATTAAAAGAACTAAAATTCCTAACCTCGTTTAAGCACTTAACTAATACTGATTTATCCTCTTCAAAACCTTGAGAACTTTCACTACTTCATTCAACACAATTGCAGCCAATAGTTCAATTTTCTCCTTTGTTTTTCCATCAAACAGCAACTCATCCAAACTCATCATCACTTCTTCGTCTGATGCATCACCACCTTCCTCATTGGATGAATCTGTGTCTGACTAGGCACTAGAATGCTCCCCAAGAACATCACAATAGCCATGAGTCTTCATTTGGTGTGAAGCAATTGGAATTGTTCAGATCATTGAATTCCATGGTAGAAAACATGGGGCAGAATGTGCTTAAAAGGGTGTGATTATTTGGAGTGAAGGGGCTGACAGAAGGGTAGGAAAAATATGGAAAAGTGTATTGTTCTTGTTCTCCAAAGGGTACCTTTGAGTTTTGTCTGCCATGATCCATTGTTGAGTTGCTGAGGAGGAACACTTTGAAAGAACAAAGGTTGTTTGATATATAAGGAAAAAATCAGTGCGTGCCTCTTGAAATGCCATAATGACAACCGTTATCGAGTTAGACTAAGTGAAGAAAACGTAGAGAGTAAAAGTAACAAGGTAATTATAGAACAAGGAAAGAAAACAAGGTAATTATGGCCATAATAATTCAATTGGGTGAGGCCTAATACTTTTAATATTTTTTTGGTTAACTATATATATGGTCCCATCCTTTGCACACTGCTGTTTTCCTATATAGTATATTTGACTTCTGTAGCTTTACAAAATATAACTTATATGCCCTACGCACTTACAATCAGACACAATTGAGTACATATTTGATTGATGAAACTAGATGAGTAGATTCTGCAACCATTGTATGTTTAAGGATAAATTAAAAGGTGATTTTGTGGGTGTGTTATGATTATTAATCTGTTTTAAGTAGTAACAATATATACACATGTATTTTCAAGATGTGTGCCACCGTATTGGATATTCAATAGGAGTTTGGCTCATCTTAACAAGTTGTGACCTTTTAGTGTGTTTGTAAACAGTTCAAATGCCCTTGAACGAGAATTCAATAAATTTATTGTATCACGTTATGTTTTTGGAATGGTGAAAATGGAGGTTGAAATGCTAAACAAACACACCTTTATTTTATATGCTAATATATTAACGGTTTTACAAAACGGTTTACAATCACAATTGTACTAATAATGTTAGATTTTTTGGATTCATTATGATCACATTATGAATGTAATTGCGGTCACATCAGATATATTTGTTTGTAATTTCTCACAATGTGTGGAATCAAAACAAAATAAAAATTATGACCACAATTTAAAACGTTAATGTTGACTGTTAAAAAAAAAACATTATTCACTTCTAGAAAGTCCATAAAATTCATAGACATAACTCCATTGACACAAGGCATCGACGGAGGCTAGGGTACGAAAGCGAAACTGGTGCGTAAGTTACGAAAGTGAATCGTGGCCGTTGGATGTAAATTTTATACTATTGCATGCTGCATTGCTACCGGCTACTGTGATTATTTATACAAGGCTATAAGTCTATGGTTCACGTCTCATCACTCTGAAAAGCAATAACCATTATTATAGTATATTGGAAAGGGGGTGAAATGCACTGACATCCTATGCTTCTTTTTTATTTATTTTTTCCTATGCCAACTTTGGAAACTGTATAGTGTATGACGGGAGTATAACGAATCTTCATCACAAAAATTAAAGATTAACTCTTTAACTAAATTTTAATATTTTGACAAATTAGTTTTAGATTCTCAGTCATAATATTGACATCAAATTTTTTTTAACTATTCCTTCATCTTAAAACAATTGATTTGCGAATTTATTTCGATTACAGTACTTACACTAAAAAGATTTTTGTATTATTACTATTTAATAATAAATATTTTTAAAGTTACATTTGATCATCTACAAATTTGATTGTTAAAAATTAAGCATAATTTTAATACAATGCTCATATTTAAAAATATTTTCAAATAATTATTAAATAAAGTAATACATTTTAATGATAGATTTACAGTGATAATATTCTCCAAATTTATTTATGCTTTCGCGAGGTTTCGGATTGTTAGATAATATAACATGTGCCTCAATGCGGTATGTTATTGACATATCCACATCGATCAAATTATGGGTTTTATGTTGAAATTTGGTGAATACTTATTCTTTCGTTTTCAAGTAAATTTTATCGTAATTATTTTTCAATTCAATTTTGAACTAATTTTTTAAATGTTTTCATTAAGTAAAATAGAAAATAAATATATTAACATATATTAATTTTTTTATGTTAAATATATGAATGAATCGATGTATAATTGTTCCAATTTAATTCTTCCACAAAAACTATTAAGATCAGTACAAATTTCAAAAAAAATAAATGAGATGAGTGTTATCAACACATTTTTTCACAAGAACTCTTAAGATCACAACCCATTAAAATTTATCTAAGATCTCAAAATGAGATTTACCACTAAAGTAAAAATGGAAGAGATCTTTAATCTCATATAACACTATGAAGTCTACCAAAAAGTGATATAAGATCTCAATTTGTGATCTATCACTAAAGATGTTCTATATCTGGTCTATACAAAAGAATTTATTTTAAAAAAAAATACTTAATATAACTCTTTAGTTTTACATAAAAATTAAAATGCCTATTATTTTAAAGGGATTAAAATTTCTCATGTTACATGAAATAAGCTTTTCTTCTATACACCAAAACTATGTAGTTTTGGGTTAAATTTTTTTCTTCTTTTTAATAAAAAAAAATACAATCAAAACATATACTTCTCTCTCACACATGTCTCCCCTCTTGTTGCCGAATAAAAGATAATGTTTCTTGATTTTAGGAGATGTTATTGATAAAATTTGAATATAAAATCAGAAACTAACTTATCCTTAACAACAAACTAACAATTTTGACTTATTCAAATTAAAAAGAAAAAAAAAATTTAACCCAACACTATGTAGTTTTTGTGTATAGGAGAAAAGCTTATTTCATGTAACATGAGAAACTTTAATCCCTATTTTAAAATAAAAAGAGTATCTATTTAGATACATTGTTGTACTAGTTAGTAACTAGAAGAAAAAGAGAGAAATATTAATAATAAAGATAATTTAATTAAAACATATTTATTTATATTAATTAAATTAATCACATTTTTAATTATGATGA
>PYAF01006234.1:1470128-1487763 GCA_007407185.1 Glycine tomentella | reverse complement strand
CATTAAATCATATTAAACGAAAAATCATATTGAATAATTAAGATTAAAAAATAATCATTTTTTAATGTAATAATCACGTTATGTGATCAAATTTATAATCTTGATATTAATATATGATTTTATAATATAAATTTATAATTTTTATTTACCATAATTAATAAAATATTTTTACTGAGAATATGAGTTTACTTTAAGTATGTTTAATTTTTAACAATCAAATTTGTAGATGATCAAATGTAATTTTAAAAATATTTATTATTAAATAGTAATAATACAAAAATCTTTTTAGTGTAAATACTATAATCTAAATAAATCCGCAAATCAATTGTTTTAAGATGAAGGAATTGTTAAAAAAAATTTGATGTCAATATTATGACTGAAAATCTAAAAATAATTTGTCAAAATATTAAAATTTATTTAAAGAGTTAATCTTTAGTTTTTGTGATGAAAATTCGTTATACTCCCGTCATACACTATACCACTATACAGTTTTCAAAGTTGACATAGGAAAAAATAAATAAAAAAGAAGCAAGAAGCATAGGATGTCAGTGCATCTCATCCCCTTTCCAATATACTATAATAATGGTTATTGCTTTTTCAGAGTGATGAGACGTGAACCATAGACTTACCGTCCCTTGTATAAATAATCACAGTAGCCGGTAACAATGCAGCATGCAACAGTGTAAAATTTACATCCAACGGTCACGATTCACTTTCGTAACTTACGCACCAGTTTCGCTTTCGTACCCTAGCCTCCGTCCAAGCATCTAGGCAAAATTAAATGGCAATGGACACTATAAAGCAGGGACCAGGACCAAAGGGAATAATAAGTGCCTAAAGCAGAGCTATGAATGGAATCAAATCTTTCCTTTTCTGTCCAGCCCTAAAATGATGTCTAGGAAGGTAAAACTTAACTTCAGATTAGATTGAATATGATTGCTCCCTGTCATTCACTTGAACCACTAAATCCCCTAATGAAACCTAATCCTACCAGAAATCAAGTCAACACCTCACTGAGTCACGCTCACTGTACGATTTCAAGTTTGGTGTGGCTTCATACATAATTTTTAAAACGCATCACAACTTCACTGCGGTTAATTTTGCACCATATATAAGGATCAGATTGACATGTACCAACACAAACACACTGTTTATTATTGAAAATCACAAAAAACGTTAGTCATACTTCTTATTTAATGAACTCATTCATAATCTTATAGTTTCCAGTAATTTTTAACCAAATTGTTGTAAGAGGATATTAGATGTATATATATTGCATATACTCATCTTGACATAATTGTTGCAGAGTTAGAGTTTATTTGGAAAAAATATTAATAGTATTTTTGAGAATTTTTTTATTAAAAAAAATTTTATATTTTCAATAATAAAAACTTTCAAAAACACGTGTGACTTATATTTAGTTTTAATTTATGAAAAATGAGCTATCTTTAGTTTTAGTCCCTAATTTTTAAAATCATAATTTTTTGTTCCTATATTTTTCAAATACCCAACTAGTCCCTACAATCAGAAAATGAAAAGTCGAGAAGTAAAACTAAGGATGAACAATTTTTTAGGAACGAAAACTATGATTAACTCAATTTGAAGTGTATATTACAAGTTGAGGAATAAATCTAAAGATGATCAAATTTTTTAGGAACTAAAAATATGATTAACTCAGTTGAAAGTGATGTGGTTTTCTACAACCACCGGCTCCACACGCAACGCGCCCTCATCGATTTGTTGAGCTCCAGATCTACGATTTTCATATTTGCGAATTGCGATTTCTAGATTTCCTGATTCGCGGCCATGAGTTGGATTTGAAAGAGCGTTTCTAAATCCATTGTGCAAAACCAAAGAATATTGTGGGACTGCGAGGAATTAAAAGAGAGCGTTTTTAGATCTACGATTTCCAGCTATGAGATTTCAGATCTAAGACACTCATCTTTATTTTGTTTTACAAGTGACTCAGATTTGTGCTGGTAATTTTTTTTTCCTTTTTTAAATTGACACTTTAATTGATTCTTGTAAATGATCAAGAAAATTGAAGTGACGAAGGAGAAGACAAAATCCATATGTTTTTTTTTTTTTTACTTTAAATAATTCTGAAAGTTTTTAAACCATCATATAAGTTGTAATTTTTCAAATAAATATTTTTTAGTCATCAGAAAAAGTATTTTAAAATTTTGAACCAACACACCATTACTTAACAAATGACAAAGATACAATAAAAAATTTAATATATCAGAGATTTAATATAAATTTTTTAGTAAAGATCTAAAATAAAATTTATTAATATATCATAAACCTAAAACATATTTTAGTTTTTTTTTCTAATTTCTTAATTCACGTTATTCCAAACTCAAGTGTTCACATCATTTAAAGGACACACGTCAACAGAAAACAGAGATCTCCTAACTGTAGGAATCCAAAGAAAAACTTTTAATATATTAAAGAACCAAAACAAAAAGAAATTAATAGAGACCATGAACAAAAATTATTAATTTATCATAGATATAAAATGTATTTAAGCTTATTATTAATTAATCAGTCTAGTGTGAATTAAAGTAGCTAGAGCAACTTTGTCAGGGTTCTTCTCTTAGTTCTTCATTAGGTGCCACGATACAGTTCAGAAACAATGTAGACAAGAAAAAAACTTCATGTTATTGCCAAAACCATATGTGTAATTGAAATTGTATAAAGCTAAAGATATTTGCTGCAAGAATCATTTGTACAGTCATTATTCCATCATCTACAAAAAATGGATGATACATTCACTAACTCAAAAAAACAACAAAGAATACCATTTCCTCTGCCATTGTTTTGATATTAAGTCTCCCAAAATTGTCATTATGATGACTCAAAAAACTACTGCAACTCCCTACGAAAGTCAACATTATCTACAAAAACCTGTACATTAGAGTTGGGAAAAAACAAGTACAAGTTAGACTCAACACAAATGCTTCACTATAAGATAATGAATAAACATCATAATAGAAATAATGCTGAAAATGACCAAAGAAACCTACAGTTTTCCAACCATCAGGATCAACACACGATGTGATCTTCGTTTTGATACCAGGTACTGGTCCAGGTTCCCGAGTAATCTTCCCTCCTGCAAGTTTGATTGCTTCTGCAGTTTTGTAAACATCATCTGTGCCTATTGTAATCTGTGAAAAGAGAATGAATAGAAGAAATTATCATGAATAGAGGGCAAAAAACGTTTAATGATGAAACACACACTAGTAAGCATTTGAATAAAAATCTCATGAAACATCAATCATTTTGTAACTACAGAAAACAAAAGCAAAACTGGAATAATGATTACTACTTAGCAGATTCAAATGATATTATGAAGAATAAAAAAGGAGAGGAACTTCTGTCTACCTGAGCATAAGCCTCTCCTTTATCATAATCTGTGACTCCATAGTTGTAAGTCAATTCCAGGACAGTATTTTTTTCCTCTGGACCATAACCCAGTATGGCTATTGTACTCTACCAAAACAGGAAGAAGAAAAACCATTAATGATCGTAGGTGAAGAAACAGCAATCACATGCTCAATACATCAAATAAGTCACGGGAAACAAATTTTGGGCCAACAAAGTAGGGGTGGGCATGGATTGGATTTTTAAGAATCCAATCTATATCTAATTCATATCTAATTAAATGGATGGGATTTTAAATCCATATTCATATTTTTTAAAAAACAAACTAGATTTAAGATCCAATCCATTTAAATGGATATGGATTTGGATATATCCACTTAAATGTTATAAGATTTTTTTTTTACAAATTTTAGTTATTAAATACTAAAAAGTGAAAATTTTGTATATGTCCATTGAAGAGCTATTTTCAATCGACCATGGTCAAAACTATTTTTTTATCAATATTGGTTAGTGTATTTTTGACATACCTCAACCAAAACAATTTCGACAGATATCAGTCCAGACATTTTTAGTCTGGCATCAACCAAGACTATTTTTTTGCTGACATTAGTCAGTGCATTTTCAGTCGACATTGGTCAATGATGTTTTTGGTCGCTCTTAGCTAGAGTTACTTTTTGGTAGAGGTCGACTAGGATTTTTAGTCAATACACTTTTTGGCCAACATTGACTAGGGATTTTTCGATCAACATCGATAGTGACTAATTTTTAGCTAACATTGGTTAGGATTTTTGTGGCTAACATTGATAAGGTTTTTTTTTTTTGCCGATGTCGATCATTTATATTTTTTTTGCCAACATTCGTCAAGACTTTTTTTTATCGACGTTAGCTAGATTTTTTTGTTGATGTTGGTTGAAATTATATTTTTGTTGGCAACAACTAGGATTTGTTGGTCAACATTAACCATAACTATTTCTTTTGGTTGACGTTAGCTAGGGATATTTTTTGTTGACATCAACTAAGATTTTTTCGATCGACATCAATTGGAAAAATATTTTGACCGACGTTAACTAGGTTTTTTTGGATGATGTCAGCCGATGATTTTTTCAACCGATGTTGGCCAAAAAATAGTTTTAACTGAAGTCAACAAAAAAAAACTATAGTCGACATCGAGCGAAAAACCTACTTGATGTCGATAAAAAATAATCCCAACAGACATCAACAAAAAAACTTAGCTGACGTCGGTATAAAAATAGCATCGACTGATGTCGACCAAAAAATAGTCTCAATCAATGTTGATTAAAAAAAATACCAACATTAACCGAAAAATAGGCTCAACGATAACAACTTAAAATCATCATTAGTGAACGTCGACCAAACAATAGTCTGAATCAAAGTTGACAAAAATAAATTTAAAAATCCAAATATCCAATCCATATCCATTTCATATATCCAATTAATTGGATTGGATTTAAAATCCATAAAAATGGATTTGGATATGAAACTAATCCATTTAAATGGATTTAAAATGGATTAGATTGGATTGGATATAGATTATTTTATGGATATGGATTTTTTTGCCCAGCCCTGCAACAAAGCAAGCAAGATTAACCAAAGAATGGTAAAGCTGGCTTAAACATCCAAAAGACCAATAGATGATACATATATTTCAAAAGAAACAAAAATATGAAAGCATTAGCTAGTTAAAAGATGCAGAATCTTTCCCAAACAATAAGGGAATAAATTGAAAGCAGCATGGTAGGGCTGCATGCTCATAACTAATTTTTTTTTTTATGAAAGGTGCTTCTCCCATTAGCTGTTTACCTAGCTTACATTGGATGTTAGGTCTTTATGTTTGTGTCTTCTTGACAGTTGAAACCTCATAGGGATAGTTGGCTAATCTTCACAGATAATTTTAAGGACAATAACATACATATACAATTCAAGTGATATCTAAAACCAATTAAATACAAATGGATTGTATTGGAGGCGGCAACAATAAAATCCTCGATGTATCATTAGTATCATGTTCATTTGTCTCTAAGGCACAAGCTGTTCAACAACCCTCTGATAGCCCCAGGAGAAGAAGGCTGATTTTCACCACTAACCAACTGAAAGCCTAACAATCTTATTTATATCAAGTTGATTGCTGCACACTCAAACATAGGATTTCACATAGTAAAACATAAAAATAGTCATTTGGTAGAGCACATACCCAGTAGTCTTCCATTCTAAACAAGTTTTGATTCAGCATAGTGCTGAACTGAACATATTTTTGCAAACGACCAAAATTAGGCAAAAAGGACAGCATATTTTATTAGAATTATGTTGGAAAATGAAGTTATTTTATAACAAGACACCAACATACATTCACGTATGGTCATAGAACAGAATTACTTTTTGCAGTACAAACCCCAGCAAGATCATTGCACCTTAGAGAGGATTGATTACAAAGGAATGTTGAGTACCGAACAATCACACAATAATCGAGATAGGAGAAAGAGAGAAAGGGAAGAAAAAACAACACACAGAATTTACGTTCACCCAATGTGGACTACATCCAGTTATTCACTATATTTCCTCACACACACTCGTAAAATGCACTCAGGTTACAAGGAAATAGGCTTAGAAACCCTAAGCACCATAGCTATTCATGGGTCCAAGCCTAAACTACAAATAATAAAACACGAGGCCAACAACAGTATTGGGACCCTATGCATATCTGCTGACGGCACAATATGAGTCATACCCAACAAGGAATCCCGTATCTATTGCCCTGGGGCTTAATTTTTCCACACATAAAATGTTGGCAGCAGAGCCCCCACAACAATCATAAATAAACCATAAGTTCTCATTATCTTCTAATTTTTCAGTTTTAAGTACTTAGGCATATATTAGATACATTAAAAGATGTCAGTGCCAAATATATGTAACAAAATAGATATCAAGGCACCTCAGATTCTGGATCATCTTGTGTTCGGAGTAGCTTCATACCAAAAGCCTAAGCATCAAGCAATCACAAACAAATCAATGCTGTGTATAGAAAATAAGAAGACTGTAAAACATCATAAAATTGCATTGACCCTCACCTTCTCATAAAATTTAATGGAACGATCAAGATCACCCACTCGAAGCATTACTTTGCCCAAAGGCTCGGGAGAGGGAACCCTTTCTGAAAGTTCAAATTGATAACCATCAGGATCTTCAACATATGCAATTTTTGAGTTGCCTCCCTTGACAGGACTAGGCTCTCTGGTAATTTTCCGCCCTTGGCTCTAACAAGTTCCACTATTCTTGAAATCTAAAGACAAGGAAATCATATTATACATTGGTCAAAAAGAAAAAAAAAAAAATCCCAATTAATAACCATAACTGCATCTCCATCCCCACAACAATAAGAAAAGGATACATTTGGAGTAGTTCACATCACACACAAAAATACATTTCACCAGTGAAAGATGTTTACAAATTATAACAGTAGTTTTGGGAAACTCACATCATCAGCAGCAAGACCAAAATGGCCAAATCCATCTCCAATGTCATACTTATCAATCCCATAATCTGAAACGTTGTTAGAGGAAAACCAACATTAAAAGAAGGGTTTCCACTGCTTAAGGATGCAAAAACTGGTTTCGCAAAATGCAAAATTCAGTAATTATCAAGAATGCCAACAACAAGTTAGTCACATTCTTACTGTATGTCAGTTCAGCAACAAAGTGTGCATCCTCAGGGCCATATCCAAGAAAGGCCTTAGTATACCTCTGCTCTTGGATGTCGCGCTTTCTGAGCAACTTCATTCCAAGGCACTCTCTATAAAATCTGAAATCACAACAAGTATGTCCTCCCATGACAATGATCACTGTAGAGAATCATAGATATAACGAGTTTGTAACTAATTTAATATTGGATATACTTTATGCTCTTGTCCAAATCCCCAACACGATACACAACATGAAGCATTCTTCTCTTGTCATGTTTGACCCAATCTAGCACATTTTCCTGTGTAGCAGCTGTGGACATGTTCCCAGATGCCATCACTCTAATGCACTTATTATCATCATGTCTCATAGAAGATTTCAGCCCAAACTTATGAAACTGTCTAATACCTGCATAAAACAACCGAACAACAATCTCAGTTCATAAAAGATTACACACACGCCTCAACATGCAAGAGTACTACCAATCCATGTTAAAAACATGTCATGTCATGTCATGTGTCAAAAACATGGCAAATGCATCATTAATAGAAACAAGCACAATTTCATAATGAAAAATAGAAAGAAAGAAAAAAAAAAAACCATTTTAAATTGGATACAAAATCTTGGATTGATCAAAGGGTGGATGAAAAAAGATACAAACTTGGGGGGACTATTTGCAAAAGGGTCAAAGACAAAAAAGATAATTAAGGCTTACCGCTACCGAGATGAAAAAGAGAGAGCTTTTGAGAAGGGTTGCAAGAGGGGAGGGAGGGTAACATGAAGGAAGAAAGTGAGGGACGAATTGAAGAAGCCATGTAAGGAAAAAAAAAAAATGTACAAAGTGAAGTGAATTAATGTTGTGAAACAGAAAGAAAAGAATAACAAACTCAAATGTTTAAAGCTAAGAATAAGATCACAGAGCTTTTTATGAAGATGATCAAATGATTTAAATAGGGGAATCAAGAATGATTCAGATAGGATCGATAAGATTAAGGAATTTTCTTTTATCTTAATTTTTAATCTTTTTTATTTTTAAAAAATTCATTTTTTTAAGTGCTAATTTTTAATCTGTTTCTATCATTCCTTTTTTTCTTTTTTTGAAATCTTCTATCATATTCCTCTGTTCAGAATAAACTTTTAAAATACATCACTTGCAGAATGAGATTGAAAGTAGAATATGATAGAAACATATTAAATTAAGATGAAGATAAAAAAAACATAGATTAAAAGAAATATACAACCAAGAAGATCAAATATGTAAATAATATATATATATATATATGTGAAAAAGAAAAGAGTAATTTGAGATGCTGAAAGTGATTTTTTATCTAATTAAAAAATAGTGTGAACCGTGAAATACACCTCAAAAGAGATATGAGAGAAAACATTAAAAATGTTTAACTGCGGTAATGAGAAGAATATAAAAAAAATCTATAAAAAATTAATATTTTTTTCTGTAACAAAAACAAAACTGTGCCAAAAAAGTAACATTTTATTTTATTTTATTTTTACAAAAAAGGTAATCTTTTTATCAAATACTACGGCTTTCTTAACTTCATTAATTACAAAGATTTTTAGGTTCACAAAAATTATAATTATATTACTATTACAGAATAAGCATTTGTCTGGAATTATAAATATTTTTAAGGGTAAAATTACTGTTTTCCCTTAAGTTCAATATTTTACTAATTATTACTAATATTTATTTACTTTATCTTAAGCTCTAAAGTTTAACCATATTCAATTCAATTTAGGGCTTAAATAAATCCTTTTGGGTAAATTTTAATATTTGAAGTCCTATTTCAATTTATAAATCACGCAATTACAAATTTATCTTCTTTTTTTTTGTGAATTCAAATTTATCTTTGTGCGACAGTTTGACTGTGTGAGTTAGAGAGTCTTAAAATCTAATTAACCTATATTTTGGACTAAAATTAAATTTTATGGAGTTCTTTTTGGTCAAATCTGACTAATCCCTCTAGTTACTTGTATTTGGAGTTTTAATCGCTTAAAATGAAAATATAAGGGGTTTTACACACATGGTCCCACTAGTTACTACTTACTTACTATATCTTATTAGTTGACTGTAGAAAAAAGTAAATCATATTTATTTATATCTTAGTCAATTTTATTAAGAAACATAACTGAGTTACCTAAGTAGTTGTGTAATTCTCTAAAAAAGAAGAAATAATGTGTACACTGGTATAAACTTGTTAATATTTAACTTAATTTAATTTGTATGAATAAAAAAAAACGTATCAGTCATTTTTACAGCTTTTATATCTTATACAGGTCCTTGTATAGTTGTATACAATATTATGCTTTAATATGAACAAAATTAAATTCAATAATGCAGTAAAAAAATTCAATAGTAAACTTTCATGAGAAATATATCAAAATTATACATATGTAAATATTTTCTTTATCTCTTTCTCACTCTATACACCTAATCATCAAATCATATTTATCACTCATAAATAGGAAAAGTCAAATTCATTAATATACTTGATAAAATCATGAGTGAGTGAACTAAACATGCAAAATCTCAATTTCAATTATATTATAACGAGTGAACTGAATTTACTATTCTTTTAAACTAGAGAAAACTATAAATTTATAATTATTAATTAAAATGAATACTAGTATTAGTTAAGAATTATAATTCCATGTTTACCAATTATCAAACTAAATCTAAAGCCTTATTCTTTTTTTCGTGTGTAAGCCTTATCCTAAGTATACCTATAGGCTATAGCCAAGGAATAATAGGGACATATATTGGCCAAAGTACTAAAATGGAATAATTTCTTTTGAAATTTATTAAATGGAGCAAATTAATACCTAAATAATAATAAGTGATAAGGTTTGTCACAAGTTGTGATATGACTTTATTTACAAGTTGTGATACGACTTTTTTTTATAATAAAGTCATAAAAAGTAAATGATTTTTGTTTTTTTAATTTTTTATATGAAATAGTAAGATAATTAAAATTAATTTTAAAATAAAATTTTAAAATAATTTTTATGACTTCAAATAAATAATTAAAAAATAGACGACCTTGAAGTAATTAATTATCTTATGACTTCATAAAAAAATAAAAATATTCATTTTTTATGATTTTAATTTATATAAAAAAAATCATCCAACTTTTTACTATTTTATTATTAAAAATTATGAAATTTTTTATAACTTATCCTTATTTAATAAATTTTAAAAGGAATTACCCTTTTGATCCTTTCACGGACATATATTTGATATGTTTTTTTTTTCCTGTTCTAAATGTTATTTCGTTTTTTAATAAAATACTTTTAGAAAAATATAAAATAATCAATATATCTTAACCTCTAATTTAATCGGGTTGGTTTGTGTTGAATTAATTAAAAATAATTGACAGATAGGATTCAACCAATCCAAAGTAGTTTACTTTAAGACTTCAATTTTTAACCAAATCGACCCACCTACTAAACAATGTGTCTATGTATATCTGTCATAAAAAAAAATGTGTATATTATCATCATCATTAAATAAATGGAATCCAACGTAAGAATGACATTGCCAACGTTAGGAGATTACTATTTTTTTTTATTTTAAATATTATCCTTTAAAGTACTTTCTCTATCACAGTCACAGAAATCTTCCACTGATACAGAGAGATGCAAACCTGAGCCTAGGGTTTTGATCGTCCCTCTTCCCAATTTCAGGTATTCCCAGTTTTCCCCTATTGATCTTCTCCACTTTTTTCAATCATTGGCATGTGAACCCTAATTTCCTTGTTATGTGCTTCTTCTTTTTTTATCCATCTCCTTCTCCCATCGTGCATCTCACAGGGTAAGCTTTGGATCTCGGATCGGAGCCTTACCCATCTTTTCTTAATCTTCAAGGAACGCTTTGGGACACTAAAGTTTCTAAATTGTAGAGAAAAAGACAGAGTGAGAGGGAAGACTTGGATCAGGATTCAGGGGTGAGGTGAGGTGAGGTGAGATCTTTTTTTTTTTTTTTGTTCTGTTTTGAGTCTATTTTGAATATTTGTCATTATTCTAATCTGCAGTAGATTTTGAAGTTTTATTTGATGGATTTTTTTTAATTACTATTGTTTATTTGACTATAACATCCCTAGATGGTGTATGATGATTCAAGGGAGTCTTCAGCTTCCAAATGGAGTTTTATATTAAATGAAATCCCATCCTTGATAATATAGATAGGAATGAGTTCTTTGTTTTTATGTCCCTTACCTTAAGCGAAAGAAGAAAAATTAGATACAATTCTTTAGGTGTTGTTTTGTTGTTCTCTCCAATCAGAATTGGAATTTCACCTTGATAATCCCGGCATAATCCTTTAATGTAAACTTTTATTACATGATTTGCTGACGTCGAACTTCAATTCTGATTGAAGAACAACACATACAATACTTAAGAAACTGTATCTATGTTTTATCCTAAGTGAAAACCATGATTTTGTTAATATTTGTCATTCCGTATACCTGTGTTATGCCACTGATAATGGCTTGCTTTGTTGACTGCAAACTTACTGCAGATATTTGAGGATGATTACTTACGGTGAAAAGGTGGGCTGATGAATAGGGAGTAGCGTGGAAAATTTGGGGAGCAAGTAGTTTGATCTGTCTTGAAATTTGATAGGGTCGGAGATTACAATATGGAGGATGAGAGTGGGCTTGAGCTCAGCTTGGGTTTATCTTTTGGAGGCTCATCAGCCAAACCCAAGGGTAAGAATGGTAGCTCCTCAGATGCTAGAGCTGAAGAAGTTGGTAGGGGTGGCAAAATGGTGGATGACTTTAAGAACATGTTTGATAATGTTCCTCAGAAGCCCGAATCTATTACTGGGACCCGAACAACTGATTCCCCAAAGCCTGAGGAGAACTTCTTTAGTGACCTTTCAAAGGCCAAAGAAGACAATGCTTCTTTGAATTTAAATGGGAGAGGATTTCTGGTTGCAAACAGTAATAAGCCAGTTGAAATTGAGGAAGATAAAAGGTCCGAGGCAGCAAGTAAGCGAAAAATGCCTTTTGATGAGATACCTAGAGCCTCTCATATTTCTATAACAGAGGATGGTTCAACCGCGGAAAATGAAGATGTGGCTGAATCTGAGACTGAAAACTCCACCTCCAGGCCCATCTCACACCACAGTGATGGTTCCAAAGGATTCATTAGAGTTGGTGCTTCTTCCGATGCTGCCAAAGAGGTTCGTGGAAGTGCTGAGTCAAATCCTACTGACTTTAGTGGGCAGAAGAGGTTTGCTGGGTCATCAGAAAAAGATCTTAAGCATGCCAGCATGACCTATGGTGCTTCCTTTTCTGTTCAACCTGTAAATATGTTGAATGTACCTTACCCTTCAGTAAAAGAGTCCAGCTCTGTTGGGGTACCAAGCCCTCAGATACCTGGAGTGATGCATGTGATGCCTACTGCTGCCACTGGTGAACGCTCAGGAGCCCAATCTGTGAGTAATGGGAGTTTGCCTGTGATGTTTGGATATTCACCTGTTCAGCTTCCCATGTTGGAGAAGGACAACTCATGGGGTTTGGTTTCTCGTTCTCAACAGTTACACCCTTCCTTTGTTGGCAGAGGTCCAACTAACTCAGGTACTTGTATGAATGGTTTATATATTGCTAAATGATTGATCTTCCTAACTCAGGTACTTGATGTGCATGTCAGATCAATAAATTATTAAAATGTTTTGGATTGCGTATATATTCTAAAATGCATCATGGTTACAAGCTTGATAAATTAAACCATATATGTTAGATCTCTTGTAAGATTTAAATATTAAACTTTTATGTCGGAGAAGTTACAGGTCATGAATGTTTGCATTTCTGTTCAGACTTCAGTTTAATATATTCTTGTAATGATTACAAGCTCTATTTGTTCTCTGATAATTGATGCATGCCGAACTTTTAGTGGAAATGACATTATATTGTTATTGTGTGGATATAGCTGCACTACAAGTAATCTCAAACAATATATCTGAGGCCATGCCTTATGAAGGAAGGCCGTTAGAACGAACCAAAGGAGATGGTAAACAGCGTGTCACTGAAGAAGGCTCCTCCTCACAGCCTGAAGATGTGAAAGCAAGAAGCACAAACCTTAGGGCCAAAGATGCATCAGATCAATCAACAGGAGAAGGTGCCATCATTGATTTTTCAAATATTAAGCCAGGTCTTGCTGCAGATGTGAAATTTGGTGGATGTGGTTCTTATCCTAATCTGCCTTGGGTATCCACCTCAGGTTCAGGTCCAAATGGAAGGACAATTTCTGGTGTTACTTATAAATACGGCACTAACCAAGTCAGAATTGTCTGTGCATGCCATGGCTCTCACATGACCCCTGAGGAGTTTGTTCGCCATGCAAATGAAGACCAGGCAGCTGCAGAGGGCAATGCAGTTTTGGGGACAGTAGCAAACGGCAATCCTGCTGCCTCTTCCCACAGCTAATCTTGTATCGTTGTACCTTAATATTAAAGTTCTCAACTGGAGAATCAGGGAAATCGAGCTTTGATTTTTGTATAGATGAATGAGATTCCTACCATTTTTCTGTATACACTTTAATAACTTGCTTATTTGGCTATCCCGCTTTATTTACTTGTAGCCAATGCAATCAAGTTTGCAGTTGTATTTAATAATGGCCCAGCTAGCATCATCTGTCCAAGGATCAGTAGTATAGGAATGTTTCCAGATTGCTAAGGACGTGTTGTGCACCAAATTGGACTTCAAAAGGTGAGGATGACCAATCCCTTAGAGCAATTCTCAGAGTTTTTCTTAGAGCATCTTCAAGGGAGTTACCTATGGAGTTCTTAAACTTAAGAACTAGTTCTTGTACAATTTCACCATTAAGGCAATTGACTTGGCCGATCTTTTTTAAGTAATGATTGCTTATTTAAACGACAGTTCTTAAGGATTGCAAGACAATTGCATAACTTATTATACTATTAGAAAATTTAGTTAAAGTTTTTAAATTTCATATGGCAACGTGGATTACTAAAAACGAGTGAAGTAACTCTACTATGATTGCACAAGATGCTCGAGTATTTGAAGAGAAGATGCATTGTACTTGCAGGAATACAACAAACGTCATGCTCATGCATGTCTCTTCACATTGGCTCATCAATACGTGTAGTTATGATTACTCGTTGCATTGAATATTGTTCATCAGTAATGCTTCAAACGTCAAGCTTCCAGAAAATCTGCACCCGATTTCCACTCTAACCGATGCCTTTCTCTTCCAAACTTCCCATTCTAGAAATGTGACAAGGCCAGTGAAAAGGGTATGGGCAAAATTCACTTCCAGACCCCTCTATTTCTCAAGGGAATTAATGACACTCTTGAACTAACTGCCATTTTCCTTTGTTTTCTCCATGACCAAACGGAGCCGCACTTATTGCAAAGGATCGATCTTAATAAGAAACATATGAAGAGTTGTTGAGCCAACTTCTATTTCTAGCTATGGAGCTTCAAATCATACACATTTACTTTTATCATTAATATTATTATTTTGTTTTCTTAGCACAATTACACTATTATTTAGTCATGTGTTTCAAAGGGTGGTAACACATGATTCAACATTGATTAAAAAAAAAAGTACTACATCAAAATTAAACTTACTTTTTTACTCCTTCCTCATCTACAACATATAATAAATAATAATCATCCAAATCTAGCAGTTACTATTTTTAATTTAAAGAGTTTAAATATGGCAATGTGCCAATTGGCAAAAATTACACCCATAACTATTTCGTGTTTATCACGTATCATTACTAGCAAGGAAAAGCATTTGTTTTGACCAAACATGTTATATTTCTTCTACTCTTTTATTTTTAATTCTGAAAATTTATAAGATGGGTCAACTCACCGAAGTTAGGATAGGCTTAAAGAGCGTTGACAGAGGTATCTATAAATTATCCACCAAGATTGTTATGTTAATAGCGAAAACCGAACTCAAATCTTTTTAAGATTTAAATCAGTTTCTTATCATCTGAACAACTTTTGTTTGCAGTGGCATTATCTTCTACTTCTTTGCTACGAAGTCTTGGAACATTACAGCTTTGATTAGGCAGCAGCAAGACAAGCATGTCCTTTATTGATTGGTGTATTATAATTGACTAAATCAAACTTGGAATTGGTATATTAACATCGTTTTCAACACTTTCTTTTTAAAGTTTCTTTTGCAGGGTCAGCGAAACTAATACAGTTAACTTGGCCTCTATTGGTAGTAAAATATTAGAACTCAGGAATATAGCAAGTTGTTAGGAAGGTTAGTGAAGGATTCATGATCATCATTGAGCATTGATAATACATTAATTAAAACAGCACCAAATATTCCATACTAGATGCAGCCAGATCAGATTATCTTTTCTTTTTCTTGTCAATCTAATTTTTCATGTACTTTTAGGTTGATAATTAGATCATAATAATAGCACCTTTTAATTAAAAGCGTGTGCCATTTCTGGTGCGTTAAGATCCATCATGTCTTTGATGATTTGCCTAAGCTGCAAACGTAGACTGAACCCAACACCTTCCCTCGTGGGATGTGATGTGATAACTACTTTTGACATTTTTTTCGGTTTTCCAAGGGTATTTTATTTCTGCACCCTTTGGTCATGAAGCCATGGGTTAAAGTGTTAAACCCTCCTCACAAATGACTTTTGTATTCCCTTGAAGCACAGTTTACCTACCACTGTTCCTAATCCTTTGTGGGGTTCACTACCTTTGACATTTATATCACAATATCCTTTATGTATTTTTTAAAGAATAAATATTTATTGAATTTTATATTCATTATTTTAAAAATCATATATCAAAGATGATTTCTGATTAGATAATAGTATAAAAACTTTTAAATTCAAAATGCATGTCTATTAAACTCTTCTTTAAAAGGCTAATTTACCGAGTTACTGAAAGATATTGAGTTTTCATGTATCAGATTTAGTACAGAATAAACCAAAACGGAGTTCAGTTCAAATATTCAAATACAAGGTGAAATTAAGGAGTGATGTTCCATGTCTTATTAGCAGCATGGTGACGCAAGGATTAAACTAGTAAATTTGGCTTTGTCATATATATACCATATTGTGTCATTGGGACACACGCCTACCAAGTCAAAAACCTAAGTTAAATACAATTGTAGGCCAACCCCACCACCTTGTGGTCACTACTGAGTCCTGAATATTTTAAATGAAGAATCAAATTCAGACGCAAAACGTAGCCTGAGAAGAAACCAAGAAAACTGACATAAGGAAGGGTTGCTATTTGGGGGAGGATCAATGAATAATGAATAATGTCTCCATGCACACACACTAACCATCCCATTATAAATTGCTAAGTTTTTCAACTCATCATCAATTAGCACTTTTTGCTTCAGAATGAATGCTTGAGGTTGAGGAGAACCAGAACCAGAAGCATGAATCGACTTGGTGGTGTTAGTGTTATCCTTTTGGTTCTCTCAGTCTTGTGTTTCCATGTTAGAGCACAGACTTCTGCACCTTCTTCAGGAGATGCTGTCTCCAATTTCCAGCCAAGCCTAGCTGTTGTCATAGGAATCCTTGGTGTCATGTTCTTACTGACATTCTTTCTTCTCATGTATGCAAAATTCTGTCAACGCCCCCGCGGCAGCGCTTCGGCCATTGGAGACTCAGAGAATCAACTTACTTTTGTGAGATCAAGGTCTAGATTCTCAGGAATTGACAAGACTGTCATAGAATCACTCCCCTTCTTCAGATTCTCTTCACTCAAAGGGTTCAAGGAAGGGCTGGAGTGTGCAGTGTGCTTATCAAAGTTTGAAGATGTTGAAATTCTGAGACTTGTACCAAAGTGCAAGCATGCTTTTCATATTGATTGCATAGACCACTGGCTTGAAAAGCACTCTACCTGTCCTATTTGCAGGCACAGAGTCAACCCTGAGGACCACACAACCTTAACATATTCAAACAGTTTAAGGATGTTAGCAGGGGAGGAATCTAACATAGAGATCTTGGTCCAGAGAGAAGAGGAAGAGCATCATGGTTCATCAAGATTCAGTGTAATTGGAAGCAGCTTTCGGAAAACGGTCAAGGAAGAAGAATTGCTCATCCAAAAAGGAGCAGAAGATAGTGATGGTAACCAGAAAGGGTATCATAAACACAACCACAGGATTACTATATCTGATGTTGTGTTCAAGCACAGGTGGAGCAACGTGAGTTCTTCAGACCTTATGTTTCTGAATTCGGAGATGCTCAATGATACATCAAGCAACAGATTCAGCAGCAACCTGGAATCAAGTACAAGAGGGGTAGTGGTGGAAAATGAGCAAATTATGAACATCAAGGAGGAGATGGAGAGGAAGATTTCCTTTGAGAGCAAATTTGTTGGTGCACTAAACAACATCGTTTCAGATCATAAGGAGGAGGATCCTCCTTTTACATCAGATTCTGCACCAAAGTATGTGAACCCGGGTGAGAAAAGGTCAATGTCAGAAATCACTGCTGTTTCTAGATTTGGAGATTTAGGCATGAAAATGAGGGTCTTGAAGGATTCTGATTCCCTTCAAAACAACCTTAAAGAGGAAAGAATGAG